>CAUYPO010031202.1:0-44135 GCA_963574435.1 Cheirogaleus major
CCAACTTTAACAGTATAAAAATAAAATGACTGGTGTTTACAGCGCTGCAGTCTTGTACCGTCTCTGGTGTCTGTGTGTTTCTTTCTGGGGCTGCAGTCTTGTATCGTCTCTTGTGTCTGTGTGTTTCTTACTGGGGCTGCAGTCTTGTACCGTCTCTTGTGTCTGTGTGTTTCTTTCTGGGGTTGCAGTCTTCTCTTTCGTGTTTGTGTGTGGTTTTTGTCTGTGTCTTTCTGTGTTCATCCCCCATCCTGTAATCGGGTCATGTTCAGGGAATATTTTCAGCTTTTGCCTATTCAGTATGATGTTGGTTGTGGGTTTGTCATATACGGCTTTCATAATTCTGAGATATGTGCCTCCTAGCCTTAGTTTGTTGAGGGTCTTTATCATGAAGCGGTGCTGCATTTGTAGAATGCTTTTTCTGCATCTATTGAGATGATCATATGATCTTTGCTTTTGCTTCTGTTTGTGTGGTGAATCACATTTATCAGTTTATGTATGTTGAACTATCATTGCTTCCCTGGGAGGAAGCAATGATGGATTCATTGTGGATTCATGGTGGATTATGTTTTTGATGTGTTGTTGAATTCAGTTTGAAAGTATTTTAGTAAGTATTTTTGCATCTATATTCATAAGGGATACTGGTCTGTAATTTTCTTTTTTTTCAGTGTCCTTTTCCAGCTTTGATATTAAGATGATGCTGGCTTTGTAGAATGAGTTGAGGAGAATTCCCTCCTTTTTGATATTATAAAATAATTTCTACAGAATGGGTACTAACTCTTTTTTGTAGGTCTGATATAATTTGGCTGTGAATCCATCTGGTCCAGGGTTTTTTTTTTTTTTTTTGGTTGGAAGTTTTATGTGTTTTTTTTCTTTTTATTGCTGCTTCAATCTCATTGTTCATTATTGGTCTGTTCAGGAATTCTATTTCTTTCTGATTGAGTCTTGGGAAATTGTATGATTCCCAGAATTTGTCAATTTCCTTTACGTTTTTGAGTTTATGTGCATAGAGATTTTCATAGTATTCCTAGATAGTACTTTGTAACTCTGTGGTATCAGTTTACTGACCATATGATCATATATCTATAAAACCCCAAAGATTTCACTATGAGATTCCTGAATTGATAAACAAATTCAGCAAAGTTTCCATGTACAAAATGAATTTATACAAATCAGTAGCATTCCTATATACCAATAACAGTCAAGCTGAGATTCAAATCAAAGACTTAATGCCATTTGTAATAACACCAAAGAAAATAAAATACCTAGGAATATACTTAACCAAGGAGGAAAAAGGTCTCTACAAAGTGAACTATAAAACACTGAGAAAAGAAATTGCAAAGGATACAAACAAATGGAAGAACATATCATGCTTGTGGATCGGTAGAATCAACATTGTTAAAATCTCCATACTACCCACAGTGATATACAGATTCAATCCAATCCCCATTAAAATACCAGTGTCATATTTCACAGATCTAGAAACAATAATTCTACACTTTGTTGGAGCCAGGAAAGAGCCCAAATAACCAAAGCAATCTTAAGCAAAAGGAACAAATCTGGAAGCATCACATTGATCAGACCTCAAGCTATACTGCAAGGCTATCATAACCAAAACAGCTTGAGATGGGTATAAAAATAGAGACATAGACTAATGGAACAGAACAGAAAACTCAGATATAAAACATCCACATATAGCCAACTTTTTGAGAAACCAGACAACAATATACTTTGAGGGAAAGAATCCCTATTGAATAAATGGTGCTGGAAAAATTGGATAGCCACATGAGGGAGCATGAAACAGGATCCATATCTCTCATCAGTCACAAAAATTAATTCAATATAGATAAATGATTTAAATGTAAGGAATGAAACCATAAGAATTCTAGAAGAAAACATTGGAAAAACTCTTCTAGATATTGGCTTAGACAAAGAATTTATGAAGAAGACCCCAAAGGCAATCACAGCAACAACAAAAATAAATAAATGAGACTTGATTAAATTAAAAAGTTTCTACACAGCCAAGGAAATAATCAACAGATCAAATAGGCAACCAACGGAATGGGAGAAAATATTTGCAAGCTATACATCCAATAAAGGGCTAATAATCAGAATCTAGAATGAACTTCAGCAAATCAGCAAAAAAAAAATCAAACGACCCCATTAAAAACTGGGCAAAAGACAGGAGCAGAAGCTTCTCAAAAGAAGATTGACAAATGGCCAAGAAACATGAAAAAATGTTCAATGTCACTAATTACCAGGGAAATGCAAATTAAAACTAGAATGAGATATCACCTTACCCTTGTGAGAATGGCTTTTATTAAAAGTAAAAAATAACAGATGCTGGCATGGATGTAGAGAGAAAGGAATGCTTCTACACCGTTGGTGGGACTGCAAATTAGTACAGCTTCTATGGAAAACAGTATGGAGATATCTCAAAGAACTAAAAGTTGACCTATCATGTGATCCAGAAGTCCCAATACTGAGTATCTACCCAAAAGAAAAGAAGTCATTTGATTAAAAAAATTCCTGTACTTGAATGTTTATTGCAGCACAATTCCCAATTGCAACGATGTGAAATCAACCCAAGTGCCCATCAATTCTTGAGTGTATTAACAAAAGTGATATATGTATGCCATGGAATACTATTCAGCCACGAAGAAGGTTGACTAAATGCCATTATCCTAAGTGAATGTCTAAAGGATGGAAAAACAAACACCACATGTATTCACTATTAAATTGTAACTAACTGATGAGCACATATGTGCATAGAGGGAAGTAAGACTTAAAAGATGGGAAAGGGGAAGGAGGAGATGGGTGAAATCCTACCTAACAGGTACAATGAACACTATCTGGCTGATAGGCACACTTATAACCATGACTCAAGCATTTTAAAGTGATCCATGTAACCAAAATATTTGTATCATCATAATACTTTGAAATAAAAAAATATTAAATAAATTAGAGGGCAGAGAAAGAGAAAAGAAAAGTGCCCAAAAAATTACTTACAATACTAGTTCAAAATTTTATACTTAGGTATAAATATAACAGAATATGTACAGCATGTATACATAGATAACTATAAAACACTTATAAAAAATTAAAGAAAATCTAAATAAATATGTGTTCTTGCTCTGTCAGCTGAGAGGGTCTAGATTCAATGACCCCATAGTAGAAATGAGCATACCTAGTACCCAGATTTTGGTTTTTAATACCATTCTCCAATAAAATGAACTAGGGCTCCTTGGAGAAATGCTTGATTCTAGAACGTGACAAGAAATATAGAAGATTGGCTTGAAGCATAGGGATGAAAAGTAAGTGCTAAAAATAAAATAAAAATAAACAATAGTGGGCTCTATCAAAGGTATATAGGTGACAACTGAAAGACATCCAGTTATTAGATAACTAAATAACATGTAGGAAACAGACAAATATTCCATGCAAGAGAATTCAAAATAACATATGTATTTGTTATATATATACAAATTTCATTCTTAAGGAGTTATAGCACATTTTCACTTCTTAAGTGTGGATTAAGACTAGTGACTTCCTTCTAAAGAGTACAATATTGAAAGAGAGATAGAGAGAGAATGATTAACTTTACAGTGGGTAAATCTGATGAGCACTTCCACAAGGCAGCTGTCAATGGTGATAAGTTATTTTGATAGTATTCATCTTTGATATTATGTGATGAGAATGGCCATTTATCTTTGTGGTCTTCCTCCCCAAAATGCAGTACCTTAGTCTAAGCATGAGACAAATTCCTATTGAAGAATATTCTATAGAACAACCAATCAGTAAATCTTGAAATTGTCAGTCATTAAAAATAGGGAAAATCTGAGAAACTGTCACAACCAAGAACAGCCTAAGGAAACTTGACTACTAATGGAACGTGTTATCCTGCATGGGAAGGATCTCTAAAAGGGCATTAGAGAAAAACTGTGGAAATTTTAATAAGTATAGGTTTTAGTTTGTAATAATGAAGCAATTGTGTTTCATGAATTGTTACAAACATACTAGTGTAATAAAAAACTGGGTATGGGTTTAGGGTAAGGTATATGGGGACTCCGTATTTTCTTTGTAATAATTGTGTAGATACATAAAATTGTACTAAAATTAAAAGTTAATTAAAATATACACTAGAAAAATGTTTTAATTAGAAAAAATAATTAATCTAAACAATTTCATGGATATGTTACCCAAATATTTTCTTAAGGCTAGAAGTAACGTCCAAAAAGAAATTCCTGAGACATGTATTAAAGTAATAAAACTACTCCATTGGTTTCCATGACATTGTTTTCCTGTTTTTTTTTTTCCTTCTCATATATCTAGTTTTCTTTTCAATTTTTTTTTTTTTTTGAGACATAGTCCCACTCTGTCACCTGGGCTAGAGTGTAATGGCATCATCATAGCTCACTGCAATCTCAAACTCCTGTGCTCAAGCAATTCTCTTGCCTCAGGTTAGTAAGTGCCTGGGACTACAGGTACATGCCACAAACATGGCTAATATTTTTCCAATTTTTGTGGAGGCTAGGTCTCTCCCTAGCTCAGGCTGGTTTCAGACTCCTGGTCTTAAGCAATCCTTCTACCTTGGCCTCCCAGAGTGCTAGGATTTTAGGCATGAACCACCACCCGGGGCTTCTTATCAATTCTTTTAAATGTAAGAATTGTTCAAATTCTCTCTTTGTTTTCCCTAGCTACCTTTTTATTTTCTTACTGTACTCACTTTGCTTGGAAATCTCGTTGGCACTTACATATAGGTTGATGACCTCTAAATCCTCAGCACAGACACCTCTCTAGTGCTCATAGACATTCCATCTCCATTCACAAAACCAAAGTCAGTCTTTTCCCCCTAATCTGCCCCTGCTCTGTTTAACAGCCAACCACTCTCCCAAGCATGACTAGAGTCAGAAGAGATCTCAAGATATCTTAACACTTTCTTAGTAAAACACCAGGACAAGTGGAGAAACATGGAATACAAATATATAATTGAAAAGAAAAGTTCTTGACTAGAAAACATCATAACTAATATTGAACATAATGATAACGTTTATTAAAATGAAGAGTAAGTTCCCTCAGAAACAAGGCATTGATGGCCAATAGACTCCCATTTCATCTGACCAGACTATTTACCACAGCATTCCCCAGACCATGGAACATATTACATTTCAATTTATGTCCTTCAGAAGACGTCTGAAATACTCAGTAGTGGGAACAAGAAGCCCTATGATATGTCTACATTTCACAAGTCCCATGGGAATCATAATATATGGAAAGCTGATAAGGATTTAGGGTTGAAATCTTAAGTTTACTAAAAAAATAAAAAATAAAAAAACACATGATTATTACATTAGCCTTTTGGATCAAAGGTCTAAAATGTAATCACTTTTGCTTTATAGGGAAACCCAGTGTGATATAAAACTGAACAGAAGTGTAAGAATCAACCCATAACCTTCAACTGTCCTCTCAGAGAATGTGGTACCTCTAATCTCATAAATATCACTGTGATTAAGTGTAATGAAAGTAGAAATCAAAAATGTGCAGTGCCATGAGGGACTTTAGTCAAAGTGCAAAGCATGCTGTTTGTCTTGGGAAATTTTCCACCTCTTGGCAAATTCTCTTAATCATCAGCCAGGCAACAAGTACCCTCATGCTGCCCTCTGGCTCTCCCAACCTCTCCCAACTCACCAGACACCCGCCTTGCATTCCCTCCTCCAGCAAAGGCCCTGTGCTTTCAATCCAAACTTCCTGTTGGTTCCACTTTTCAATCAAAACTCCAATTTCCTCAGGGTGGCTGATTTTGGCAGGCCCGAAACAAAATTCTAATCTGATAATCTGATTAAATTAATTCAAAGTAAGTTGTAAATGGCAAATAACCAAAATTTCTGAGAGAAGTTGAGTATTTGACAATCTAATTTGTAGAATATACAAAGGAGATGTATTGAACTGGAAACTTGAGTGCGCTCTGTTAATACTCAAATTTCTTCCATTGCCTCTTTCTTTCTTACTTCCTTTTCCTGCCTTTCTTTCTTTCTTCCCTCCCTTCCTCCTTTCCTCACTCTTTCTTTCCCTTTCTTCCTCCTTCGCTCCATCCTCTCCTTCCTTCTTCCTTCCTTCCCTTCTTCCCTCTTGCCCTCCAATGTTAGCAGTCTCTATACTCTTAACATTCTCCTTTGCTGATGACCATTTTAAATCTGTAATGAGAAAAAAAGGATTCAAATAAGATTTAGGATCATATTTTTATTTCTTTTAATACTGTCACTAATTTAAAATGTGAATAGTGAATTTGGAAGCAACACAGAGCTACTGCGGTTTTTTTTCTTTTTTTCCAAACACTTAGCCTGCCACAAATAGCAAGTATTGACTAGAATGTCTTTCCCAGAAACGTTAGCCACATTTTGGAAGTAATTACTGATATTTGCATCAGGCCATCGATGCAAAGCACATCAATGTATATCACACATTTACCATTACTAATTAGTCTCCTAAAATACCCTTTAAGAGTAAAGAATACCAAAACTTATGTTTTTCTATAGAACAATCAAAATAATTTATCTTCATTTCATGTTTTTGTGCCAGGTATTGCTCTAAGTACTTCCATAGAGTAATTAATTGAATTCTCAAAACAAAATTATTAATTAGTTATTTGTATATACTTCCCTTTAAGTAACGTGTTTTCCCAAAAAAAAGACCTACCCATAAAATAAGCCCTAGCAGGATTTCTAAGCATTTGCGCAATATAAGCCCTACCCCGAAAATAAGACCTAGTGATGGGTGTGGCTATGTTGCATATCTGCACAACCCATGTATTTAGTCGAGGAGTGGTAAAGAAGATGAGCAGCCCTTCTCATCTGCCCCATCGTGACAGCCACTATCCCAGAGGTGACCGGAAAGGTGCGGGCAGCCCCACCAACAAGGTGGGCTCCCCCTGTCAGGTCCCTGCCACCCTGTGCGTGCTGCAAGCTGAGGCTTTGAGGGGAAAATAACACATCCCCTGGAAATAAGCCCTAGGGTGCCTTCTTGAGGAAAAATAAATATAAGACCCTGTCTTATTTTCGGGGAAACACGGTATTTAGAAACTAAGGCTTGGGGAAGTTAAGGAACTTACCCAAGATCACACTATAGATAATTGTATTTAAAAATCACTGCATGAGTACACAAAACAATGCACCATATAGTCATCTAGGAATGCATGTGTATGCATGTTCCTTTAAAAAAGTAAATTATACGTAAATATTGATATTATCTCAAGCTCAGTCCACAATGTAAGGTATGGGATTAGCAAGTGGGAGCTAGACTAATGTTGAAATATTGACTTGCATGGAAAACATTCTGAGGGTATCTTGGATCAACCTGGAAGAAGGCTAGTGAATGGGACATGATAGCCAAGAGGATCAAAGAGAAATAGCGTCACTCCTAGGTCACTTCATGTTAGGGGTGGTCCAGAGTATAGGTAGAGGCATCGACCTCAGGTTTTGCCAGGCTTGCGAATGACACCTCTGGTGGAAAAATGGTGAAATGACAATGTTAAGACAGATGGAAAATAATGTCCCTAGGAATCCTAAGCAGCAGGTGAAAGAGAAATGAGTCACCCTAATCACTTTAAAATAAGAAGAGAAAAATATAACATAGATTCTTATCATAAAAAGCTCTATGTAATCTAAGAATATAGTTCCAACCCAATATTATTTCATTTATTTCTACTGAATAAATTGTTTGGGATTTCCATATCAGTAAGCAGAATGCCATCAATTAGCAGGCCATGGAAGGGAAACATTTGAACATTTGTTCAATAAATATCATAGCAGACTGTTTTAAAAAGTAATAACTTCTTAAGTTTAAAAAAAGTCTAGCAATACAGAAGTATGCAAAGTGTAAAACAAAGATGGTTTTCTTTCTCTATCATTCTGTTCCTCTGATTTAGCTACTAATTTGTGTTTTCAAGAAATTTTCATTGCATGAACAAATACATATTTGCTGTGTTGTTTTTGTAAAACAGACTGAAATTATATTTCTGTATATATGTATATGTGGTTTTTATTTGATATAGTTCTTCCTATAAGAAAAGAAATCTTACTACACATATTATACTGTAACATGATTTACTTGATTTTTGTTTTCAAAATATATCATGGAAAACTTTCCAAGTCAGAAAATATAGTCCTTCCATAATCGTTTACAATACTTACCTAACGTTCCATGGTGTGATGTTTCGTAAGTCATTTAAGTAAGCTACAATGCCTTGTCTTTTTCTCAAACTAGGTCTTCACATATTTATATGTATTGTCTTATGTAATTAGGAACCTAAGTTCTTGTTCATTATCACTTCTGTTTAGTTTTCCTTGAAATTCATGCTATGGCTAGTGTATTTAATCATGAGAATATTGTATATTCATCCTCTATTATCTGGCAGAAGAAATAGGATATTGAGGACTTAGAAAAGGTACCTTATCCAATTACTTCTCTTACATTTCACACTGTATATTTGGGGCAGGAGAGAGGAAAGCAGACTTGAAGCCAAATGGCAGAGTTTAAAATGCCCTGTGGACCATAGTTAAGTACATAAAAGTTTAATAAACTTAAATTTCCAGTTACTCTGGCCAAAAGTTTATGTTCAAGAAATATTAACTGACCATCTTAAAAGTAAATCCTAGATGTTGGGGTAGGTGGTTAGGCAAAGAATTCCTCAGAGTATTCTAAGGAAAAATAAAACTTGCCTAAGGAGTCAGAGTGAGTGGGGCCATCCACACAACAGCAGCTATATTTTCCTCCCTTTCCATGTATCCCCCTTGGCACTAAAGAAATTTAGTACAGAGACATTTTGCAGCTGGGGAGAAAAGACAAGCGTCTGGCTAAGAAATAACACCATAGCTCAGGACAACTTTTGGCCTTCTACATTAATCTTATTAAATTTCAACATTTATTTCTGGAAAAGAGATTCACTAAGAAGAAGAAAAAATATTTTTTAAAAATATTTCTGGCACCATAAGTAAAGCCAATAAGCTTCAGATATCTTTTGAGCGGGGAACACATTTACTATCATGTGGGGACATGGCTGGCCTGGGAAGCTTCCTTGGGCTTATTAGAAACCAGCATAATCTCCCAGCAATGTTATTACTTATAATAAGATATACAGTTGATCCTTTAACAACATGGGATTGAACTGTGTGGGTCCACTTATATGTGGATTTTTTTTCAGTAAATATATTGAAAAAATTTTTTGGAAATTTAGGGCAATTTGAAAAAAAAAAACTTGCAAACTACATAGCCTAGATGTAGTGAAAAAATTAAGAAAAAGGATGACATAAATGTATAAAATATATGCAAATACTAGTTTATTTTATAATTTACTACCATAAAAAACACACAAGTCTGTTACAAAAGGTTAAAATTTTCCAAAACTTTTGCACACAAACACAGACCTTACATGGTACATGGTACCATATACAGTCCAGAGGAATGTAAACAAATGTAAAGACGCAGTATTAAATCATAATTGCAAAAAATTAACTCTAGTACATACAGTACTACTGTAATAATTTTGTAGCCACCTCCTGTTGCTTTTGCAGTGACCTCAAGTGTTATATCTGCTGAAAATGCTGTGTGATACTAATCATCTCTGTGTGAACAGTTTGTCTCTCCAGCCAATTACATATCACAGTAGAAAGTGATCTCTCACAGTTCTCAAGTATTTTTCATAGCATTTAGTGAAATACTGTAAATCTTGACTAACACCATGGGACCCATATGAAGTGCCACTAATGATGTTGGAAGTGCTCTCAAGAAGCAGAGAAAAGTCATGACATTACCGGGAAAGTTGAATTGCTTGACATGTACCATAGATTGAGGTCTGTAGCTGTAGTTTCCTGACATTTCAAGATGAAATGAATCCAGTATAATGATAATTGTAAAAAAAAAGAAAATGAAATGCACGAAGCCATTGCTATAGCTGCACCAACAGGTGCAAACACCTTCCACTTTTTGCAAAATATCTTTTTAACTTATTG
The DNA here is from genome assembly GCA_963574435.1 of Cheirogaleus major. Taxonomy (NCBI): domain Eukaryota; kingdom Metazoa; phylum Chordata; class Mammalia; order Primates; family Cheirogaleidae; genus Cheirogaleus; species Cheirogaleus major. The sequence goes on from CAUYPO010031202.1 coordinate 10,005, forward strand.
AAAATGCAGCTTTTATGTGGGTACAGAATTGCTATAAAAAAGACATACCTACAGATTTTAATATGATTTGAGAAAAAGCAATGTCATTATATGACAACTTAAAGCAAAAGGAAAATGAAGGATCTAAAACTGGAGAATGCAATGCCAGCAAAGGATGGTTTGATAATCTTAGAAAGAGGGTTGGTTTTAAAAATGTCAAGATAAGAGGAGAAGAATCTTCTGCCAACTAAGAGGCAGAAGATGAGTTCCCAGATACTGTTAAGAAAATCATTAAGGAAAATAATATATACCTGAACAGGTTTTTAATGTAGATGAAAGTTCCCTATTCTGGAAAAACATACCACAAAGGATGCTTACTAGAAAGGAAGAGAAGTGAGCACCAGGATTTAAGGCAGGAAGGGATAGGCTAACTCTATTCTTTAGTACAAATGCAGTCAGGTTTATGATCAGGCCTGCCCTTATCTACAAAGCTGTTAACCCCCAAGCCTTGAATGGAAAAGATAAACATCAGGTGTCAGTATTTTTGGTTGTACAACAAGAAGGCCTGGACAATGAGAACTCTTTTCCTGGATTGTTCTCATTGATGCTTTGTCCCTGAAGTCAGGAAGTACCTTGCCAGTAAGGGACTGTCTTTTTAAGTCTTTTTAAGTTCTTTTGACATTAGGCAATGGCTCTGGACACTCAGAACCTCATGAGTTCAATATGAAAGGTGTCATAGCAGTCTATTTGCCCCTAAACACAACATTTCTAATTCAGCCTCTACATCAGGGAGTCATAAGGAACTTTAAGGCTCATTACACGTGGTATTCTAAGGAAAGGATTGTTAACCCTATGAAAGAGAATTCCAATAGAAAGAACATTGTGGAAGTACAGAAGGATTATACCATTGAAGATGCCATCACTGTTACAGAAAAATCTGTGAAAGCCATCAAGCCCAAACAACCAATTCATGCTGGAGAAAACTGTGTCCAGGTGTTGTTCATAACTTAACAGGATTTGCAACAAGGCCAACCAAGAAAATCATGAAAGAGGTTGTAGATATAGCCAAAAAAAAAAAAAAGTGGAGGATGAGGGTTTTAAGCTATGCATCTTGGAGAAATTCAAACCATACCAGAGGAATTGGTAAAAGACAATTTGATGACAATGAGTACTTCCAAACCAGTGCCACATGATGAAGAAGAAGTTGTAGAAGAAGCAGTGCCAGAAGACAAATTGACATTAGGCACTCCAGCAGAAGGGTTCCAATTATTCAAGACTGCTTTTGGCTTCTTTTTTATGACATGACAAAAAGATGATACAGACACTGAAGCTAAAGCAAATGGTGGAAGAAGAACTGGTACTGTATAGAAACATTTTTAAAGAAATAAAAAATCAAAAAAGTCAAACAGAAATTATGATGTATTCCCTAAAATTACACTGATTGTACATGCCTCTCCTGCCGCCCCATCTACCTCCTCCACCTCTGCTACCCCTGAGACGGCAAGACCAACCCCTCCTTTTCCTCCTCCTTCTCAGCCTATTCAACAGGAAAGCAACAAGAATGAAGACATTTTTAATGATCTACTTCCACTTAATGAATAGTAAATATGTTTTTTCTTATGATTTTCTTAATAAAACATTGTCTTTAGCCTATTTTACTGTAAGAATATAGTATATAATATATTTAACATATAAAATATGTATTAATCGGTTGTATATGTTATCAGTAAGCCTTCCAATCAACAGTAGGCTATTAGTTAACTTTTTGGGGAATCAGAAGTTACACACAGATTTCTGACTGCACAGGGTTTCAGCACCCTTAACCTCCATGTTGTTCAAGGGTCAACTGTATATATATTTGATCTTCATCCCTGTTTCCTGACATAAAGCTTTTAAAACCCTTGGGATCTCTGGAGTCAGAGAGAGTCTTGTATGTTATGGCTGGCAGCTCCTAGGTAGCTTCAGGGTGGGGGCTGGTCACAGAAAAGAACAAGTCATGATTAGATAGTTGGGACTTTTCAGTCCTAGCCCCAACCTTTGGGGAGGGGAGAGGGGCTGAAGGCTAAGTTGATCATCAATGGCCAATTTTAATCAATCATGTCTATGGAATGAAGCTCCCTTAAAAACCCAAAAGGACTGGGTTAGAGGAGCTTCCAGATAGCTGAACATGTGGAGATTTCAAGAGTCTGACTCACTTGGAGAAGGCATGGAAGCCGGACGCCCCATCCCACATGCCTTGCCCTGTGCATCTCCTCCATCTGGCCGTTCCTCTGTGTCCTTCGTAATATTCTCTATAATAAACCAGTAAATGTGTTTCCCTGAGTTCGGTTAGCTTCTCTACCAAATTAGTTAAACTCAAGGAGGAGGTCATGGGAACGCTGATGTATAGCCAGTCAAGTCAGAAGTATGGATGACAACCTACTACCTATGACTGGCATCCTCAGTGGGGGCTGGCGAGAGCACTGACCCTCTCAACTTGTGGGATCAGAAGCTATCTCCAGGCAGGTAGTGTTAGGATTACAACTGAATTTAGAGAACACCCAGCTGGTGTCTGTTGCAGAACTGATTGCTGGAATATTGCTTGGGGTACATTTGGTCACAGAAGTGTTCTGTGATGTGAGAGTATAGTAGGAGAAACTGAGCTTGGTTTTCTCATACACTTATAATCCTCTTTTCCCCCACCAAAGAAATTGCCAAAATATCTAGACTATTTCTTTATAACTGGTATATTTAATGAAAATGATAAAATTACGTATCAGTTGATACAGACATGGGCTAATGAAATGTTTGTTAATAGAGTTCAGTGAAAACAAAATATACTTCTGGAATACCCAAGAATGAATATCTTCATGAGCACAAATGGAGGTGGGAGGCAGTGTCTTGGCATTATCAGGGATAGGGATATTGTGTGGGAGACAAGTAAATAATTCCCAAACGTTCTAGCTAAGTAAAGGAAAATTATGATTGGATCAGAACTGGTTTTTCTATTTATAATCATGATCAAAAATAAACAAAACTAAAACAAAACCCTAGAGGCAACACAGATCAATATTCATATAATAAGGCCAATATCAGCAGATTATTTATAAAAGAATAGATATCTTTTAAAAATATACATAGAGTCATGGAACTAAAAGCCTATTTTAAGAGTCTGTAAAATGACTATAAAAAAAACACGAATGAAATTTTATATATTTCTTATTTGCAAGAATATTTCAATTTGGTTCAGGTTTTAGAGAATGACAAAAGAGAAAGTAGCAACAAAACTCCTTTGAATAGTTTTTATTCCTCTGAAAAACATTTATTCTTAAGAAAAAATTTAAAAGGGTACAAATTTTACAGCCAAAACTACCTGGAATATTAATGAAAATATATTTATTTTGTATATTTACAAAAACTCCACTCTTCTTTCAAAGCCTTCATTTCAATCACATCTATTCTGAACTTAGAGAAACATGTTAGATAAAAACTTTTTGTGTCATCAATATCCTTGAAAAATTGATAAAACCCATGGACAGTTTCCACAGGAAAAAATGAGTAAATACACCCATAATATATTGCATATAATTTCAGAGAGATTTCTGATTACCTTGTATAAAGCTTAGTCTTTGATACTAATTTAAGGATTTCTAGTCTAGAAGAATGGTCCTAAATAAAGAAAGTGGGACCTATGACTGGTATCTGAATGTTCACTAGCAGAGAAAAAACCATACTGGGAGGGGCAGAGTGCACAGCCAGCAGTGTGTCTCCACTCATGTACTGAAATGGTTCTGGGACTCTCCTCCGTTATTTTTCCTTTGCTCTCTCAACCCTCTATCATTCATTCTCTGGGAGGCTCCACAGGGAGTCTTCTAAATGGAATGAGAAATGAGAAGGAGCCTTACCTAATAAATATATTTCTAATACCCATTGCAGTAAACACAGCAAGAAAAGGAAATAATCCAAGACATTAGAGATTCTTATAAACTACATAAAACTAAATTGCTTTTGTAAACAAATAAAAAGCCCTTTCAATATCAAGATATATTTACTGAACTGTTGCATGTGTATGTTGAATAGTTTGAATGACCTAAAGTAATAATCAAATTTTAAGAGATTGTAAAGTCATGGGTTGTTATTAAAGCCACCTTAAGAAATTCCATGGTTGTATAATCACAAATAAGTATGTCTGAATCTTAAAAGCAATCTTGAATTCTTCCTAATCAAAAATCAGAGTAAAAATCACCGGCCATGGGTGATAGCCAAGTGTTTTTTATACTAAGTTTATCGAAATAAGTTTATAAGACTGCAAAAATTTTGATTAAACTGTGTTTGTTTGCAATAGTGACTACCATAGTATGTATTTTATATACATGCAACTTACAAATGATAACTACACCCCAGAGCACTAGAAACTTGGTCACACTGGTCTATTTTGCATGTCACTTACCATATTGAGTATTTCATTCTCTTCTTTGTCCAAATCTTGACATTGGGAGTTTTCTTCACTTTAGAAGCAGCTCCTAAAGAATATTTTTAGATTATCAAAGATTGCACTTATGCATACAAATACAAATATTTCCCCCAAATAGTGATCAATGTTTTTTTGCTTATTTTCAATATTTATTAAGAAATATAGGTCCAGAAACAATCAGCAAATTAATAGATTATCTTTAAGCACACTTGATTTTTATTGAATGCTCTCAATGCATCAAAATGTGTGTATTCACCTTTGAAAAGTGTTAAGTTTGCATTTATTCTTTTGTCCCTAGGGCTAACAGCTGGGTGTTGTTGTTGTTTTAAGAACCTATTGGAGGTGCTAAAAGGTCCTAATTAGATAAATGAAACAAACATGGCATTAAATTTCAGAATTGAAGTGTCAGAATAGATACCTATTTGATCAGTAGATCACATGCGAGCAACAGTAAATCATGAATACATCTGATTTTATTTCCTGCCTCAGCATATTTGCTTTGGTAAAAAAATTTTACTCAAATAACCGCCAATATATTGCTCTGAGTGATTGAGAGGGAATGCATTATTCATTCTCTTTTTTCCTGCCCATATTTCATAAATGTATGAATAAATGGATAGATTGATTTAAAAAATGCCAATGACCTTTGTGTTATAGTGCAGGGTTATCATCCCTGGGAGGAGCATGCTGTTTGCAGGGCTGACAAAATAAAACAAAGCACAGCAAAACAAAACATAACAACAAAAACAAACCAAGGGTGATTCATTTCAAGATCATTCACAAATCCAGTATAGAAGTAAAGCATTGGGCAGGCTTATAAGGACCACAAAGATCACTTGAGGGACTTATAATCCAATGAAGAAAACAATACAGACATGTCTACAGCTAATAATAAAACATGACACAATGAAATTAATTACAGACATGAAAGTCCTTTCATTCTTTCTTAATTGAACAGGGTAGGCATCATCACTGAGGTAGAATTTAAGCTATACTTAAATGAAAAATCAGCATGTTCAAACATGGAATGAGAAAGAAGGAGAAAAATACAGATGAAAAAGATAGCATGGGTGAGGAGGCAAAGGAAAAATTGGGATGGGATAACGTAAAGAGTGGATTTAACCTCAGCCCAAGTCAGGGAGTGGGAGTAGGAGAAATAAGAAGTTGATGTTTATAAGGGAAATTAATGATTTCAGTTTGGTGGCTAATTGAGTTTGGAGTACCTACAGAAAATTCTGAACTAAAGTTCAGGATGGATATCCAAATTAGATGTGAAGATTGAGACAACAGAATAAATGTGATAACTAAACCTTTTAGAGCATTTGAGATGGCCCAGACCATATGTGTGGCATGGTTAGAGAATAAACCTATAGAATGCTTATGTTTAAAAGACAAGCAGCAAAAGATAAGAATTAGAAGATACATTCAGAGAAGCAGCAAGAGAACTAAGAGAGAATGTTTCCCAGGCATTACAGAAGTTTAAGAGCTTCGCGATAAAAGGGAGTAGCCCTCATTGTCAAACGATGCCCATAAGTAGCAGATTTAGATATATGAAAGTCATTTTGTACTCTTTGAGGGAGCAAGCAATTTCACAAAGTGGTGGGGAGTGAAAACAGATTGCAGATTGGTTAAGGAAAATTGATCAATGCAAAAAATGGCCCAAATGAATGGGGAAGTTAATGAAAAAGCAGGGTAGGGAAAGTTTTCCAGTCTCTTTGAAAAAGGCACATAAGAAAACAGAAGGAAAGCAAGTATATCAAAGAGTCTTTAACACATCAACTTAAAAGTAGGATATTTTCATGTCATTTCTCTGTGATATTCATTGAAGAGGTACATCCAATAAGCCCAAAATTTCACAAAGAGGGCAATATATAACTTAAAACAATTAAATTTAAGTATATGAAGTTGTCTAATACTACCTACGTACTAAGAAAGAAAACATGTAATGTATGTGGCTTTTAGAAAAAAATACTGTGATGATTAATTTTAGGTGAGTTTTATGTTAATCCAACTTTATTGGATTAAGGAATATCTAAGGAACCAGTACAGCATTAGTTCTGGGTGTGTCTGTGTTTCCAGAGTTAACTGCTGTGTGAGTCTGTGCACTAAGTGGAGAGGGTTGACCCTCAATATGGGTGTCTCTTTCTCATGGGAGAAGAAGGCTGTCCTATCTCCATGACAAAGAGACACCCATATTGAGGGTCGACCTTCTCCACTTAGTGCACAGACTAACACAGCAGTTAACTCTGGAAATATAGAGACAGCCTTCTTCTCCTGCTTTGGACATCAGAACTCTAGCCTTTGAACTTCTGAACTTGCACCAGTGGGCCTCCTGGGTTCTCAGGCCATCAGCCTTGGACTGAGAGTTACACTGTTGGTGTCCCTGGTCCTGAGGCTTTCACACTTGCAGATGCCTGGCCTGTCATGGGACTTCTCAGCCACTTAGCCACATGTGCAAATTTTCCTGATAAATCCCCTCTTATCTATCCATTTAACTATCTTACTGGTTTTCTCTGTCTGGAAACCCCTGATTAATACAAATATCCTGACATTTTAAAAATAATTTTTTGATAAAGGATGTACACTCATGTCAACAGAGGCTTACAGAGCTCTGAAACACAATCTTATCATAAATCTTTCAAAAGAACATTATAGGCCAAAACACCTGGAAAGAAGAAAATAAGATATTTTCTGCTCTTTTTTTTAGACATTAAAATATGCATTTATCTAGCATGGGAAGTAATGATAAGATTCAACAAAGCATTTGGGAAAACAGATGTTTTCCATTCAAACAATCCTCGGAAATGTTCCTAAGACTATGAATATATTTTTCAAAGGATATAATGACTGCTTACATATCAGACAACCTGCAATCAATGTTCTACAAGATAACTGGCTAGTGCTCTTCATCAGTGTCAAAGTCATGATGGGCAAAGAAAACTGAGGAACTGTCAGACTGGAGGAGCCAAAAGTGACTTGATGACTATGTGCAATGTTGACTCCTAGATTGGATCCTGGACTGAGGGAAAAAGGAAACCTAGGAAACTGAAATAGGTCTGTAGGTTAGTTAATAGAACTGCTTCAGTGTTAACCTCCTGGTTTCAATAATTGTACCCCGGTTAGGTAAGATGTTAACCTTTAAGGAAGCTACTTGAAAACTATAAGGGAATTTCTATACCATTTTTGAAACTATTTTGTAGGTCTTTTTTTCTTTTTGAAAAGTCAAAATCATATTTATTCATAGACAACATGATCATGTGCATATAAAATCCTAAGAAATTTACAAAATAAGTAGAAGAAGTAATGAATGAATTCAGCACACTTAAAAGTAAAAAGTCCTATAAAAGATTTCTAACTAGGAATAAAATGGATAAAGAATCATATCTAGAGAGAATAAGACAGAAAAATTTGACTATGTAGTTGTAGGTATCAATATTACTTTAAAAATTGTGTTATTAAATTTCAACCAGCTGAAAATGACCAGAACAAAGTGACAATAATAAAACACACCAATAATACCTGGGTCCTAAAGAAAGAAATTCCTCTTTTACATGTGAAGTAGCCAGTGTGTATTTCTGTAAATAAACTAATAAATAAAAACTTAGAATGTGATTTTTCAATCGCATTTTCATGTGATTCTCCTAATGTAAAAGAGATTGTCAAGGCCAATTTTTAAGTTGCCATGCCATTCAATTTTGAGTATCTACTCTGTGCAAGATGCTATCTATCATAAAAGCAAAACATTGTCTGTGATTATGAAAAGTTGGTGGAATATTGTACATGTTTCCCAATAACAGTATTCCATTAAATGTGCTATGACAAAGAGGCAAGCAAAGTCCTGCTTAGACATGGAGAAAAGAGGAAACATTTCAATTATGTTTCAGAAGCCTACGCAAACAGCTGTCACCATGGAGAGAATGGGAAAAGGTGTGAAGGAAGCAGGGTCATTTGAAGTTGGTGAAGAATTATGAAGAGCAGTCAAAGAGCCACCTAGGAAAAGGGCATTTTAGGAAGAGAAAAAGCCAAAGTAGAGGCATAGGATAGAAAATGGCAGTGTTGTTTCAATATCTAATTCAAATAAGAGGAGAAGGAGCTCCAACGTTGGAATTTCACTGCATGATGGGATGTGAGGAAAACACTTTAGGGTTTAAAGAGCCTTACCAGAGACGGGGCAGAGCAAAATGGCCTAATAGAAATCTCCAAGACCTAATTCAGCAACTATCCACACAAGCAAGCACCTTCAGAAGAACCAAAAATCAGGTGAACAATCATACTACCTGGGTTTGACATTATATCAAGGAAAGGGGCACTGAAGAGGGCAGAAAAAACTATGTTGCATTGCCAAGGCCACTCCTCCCCACTGTGCCATGCCAGCACACAGAGTGGAGAGAGAATCTGTGTGCCTGGGGGAGGGAGAGTGAAGTGATTATGGGACTTTGCATTGAAACTCAAGTCACCCAGGCACAGGGGAAACATAGCACAGGGCAGAATTCTGCCAGGCCCACAGAGGGAACCAGTCCAGACAGAGGGAAATCCTCTGTCTAATATCCTGCAAATAATGTGTTCTAAGTAAACACTAACCCCTCCCACATTTAATGCCAGTTCTGTTAAATGCTGCTCAATGCATTTTTGTTCCCAAATTCAGCAAATTTCCATAGACTCCAAAGGATGAAATATATATTTTAGATGCCATCTGCAAAGTAGTACTGACAAATTTCCAAGATTTTGGATCTTACCATAATGCTCTAAGTGCAGCTTTGTATATAACCAATTACTGTTCAGCTGAATACTTTCAAAAGGTCAGTAACTCAGGATCTTAGTCCAGTATCAAGCCGTCCACTAAGGTTTTACAAAACTGAAAATCTCTTTGTTAATTGGATACGAATTTCATTCCAGCAGCAACTGGGCAGTGTTTTAGCAGCATTTGCTCCATAAAACACCAGTCTTAGAATATAATTGGTCTAATGTAAAAAAGTATTCCCTCAGTAAATAAGTTTGGTAAACATTGAGTTAAGCAAGATCAATCAGATTTCTTTGCTGTAGAACTCTCAAAACATTAATGAGTAATATGCTATTTAATGGGAAAGGAGAGAATACACATTGTTACACAATCCCATTAGAAATCTGGTGATACAAGTGTTCCAGAAAACACACACTGGAAAACCGTGAACCAAATGCATCTCTGCTTAGCCTCATTTTAAATATATGAAACATTTGATGGAATAGCTAAACCAAATGTCCTTGAGGAAAGAAAATTTCTCCAAAACAATCAGATTTCTGTATGCCCATTATTGTCTTTTCAACATTTTCAATAATGTTATATATTGGAAAATTTTCTCTACTTAGGAAAAACATCTCTTTTTTCCAAGTGGAAATCATTGGAGGGGGGTGGGTAGAGAGAAATAATGAACAGATATGTCCTTTTCTGCCAATTCCTCTAGGGGAAAAAGCTGTTTTGTCAGTTGGAAACTTAAATTTTATTCATCTTATACCATGATTAAATCACATTAAATTATCAGTGAAATGATGATATTGACACTAAAATAAAAGAAATACTGCAATAGGAAATCATAAAAGCAAACTACTAGATAGATTTCAAATAAATTAAAGTATAAGAAATGGAGTAGGAATAGGAGTTTGAGGATACTTATGTCCTTCACATGTCTCTAGGTCCTACTACAAGCCAACCATAACATGTACATCCATGAAATATGACTATGTAATATCAACACTTTAAAATTGGTTCATAATTGTAGGTGTTAGCATCTAAAAATTAAAAGAAATTTCTATGCCAGTCATACTGTGGTTTTGCAGTATAAGAAGTGAAAAATAATGTCCAGCACTAAGGTCTAAAGTTAGCAGAAAGGATGATACTGAGCCAAAAACATTAATATATCAAACTTCATTCAAAAATGCCAATACATAGTTATCAGGTTGTTTTTTTGAGAAGTTTATGTTTTGTTACTGTAAAAGGGTTGAGATTGAAGCTATTTATCTTTTATGCCATCATATTTCTTAATCACGCATAAGTTACTTAATGCTTTATTGGTACTTTCATCAGGCTGTATAAATAGTAACTATGTATTTTTGGTTTATAACCATCTCAATTAACAAACAGTAAGATTAGCCTTTCTCAAGTGGATGATCAGAATTGTTCGACATGTGGCAAACACCATATACTCCTCAAAACAAAGCATAATGTATGTTTCAATACACTTTTTGTTTTGGGATTTATCAGCATCCAAAGACACCTTTTTTCCTAACAGAGTCCCGCAGTTAGATCTTTCCACATAAACAATAATTTACTTAGTCAGTGTAGCTGCTTCTATTTAGAAAGTGAAATGTTTTAGGAATCTGTGAATCTTGAGGCAAATGCTGGATGTGATTGTTCTTACTCATGGTAAGAAGAATGTATCTAATGTCACTTCAGTTGTTTCCAGGTTGCTATTACATTTTTGTTAATCTTCACTCTCCACTGTACCAAACTCATTGAGGAAAAAATATTTTTTGTCATAGTATCTATAAAAAATTCTCCATAAAGATTGATGATCAGAACAAAATAATATTTAATTTCAAAATATAATGCTTAGATGTATTATTTAGAATACAGAAATAACAGTTTTGCTAAAGCAAAATTGGGCCCTTTTTCTTCTCCAAGCAGTGAGTGTTTGCTTCTTTGCTTGCTGTTTCCTACATTGAAAGTTAAGTGCAAGCTGTGTGTGGGCAGCCTTCTCTTGTGAAGGAAACAGCCTTCTTATCCTTTGCCTGGAATGTTCTTCCTCCAGATATAGACATGACCAGCTCCTCACATCTTCCAAGTTTTTACTCAAGAGTTACTTCTTAAGTGAGGTTCTCACTGACTACCCTACTTATATTTTTTGTCCTCCCCTGACATTTCTACAGTGCCCTTCCTACTTTATTTTTTCTATTTATGACTCGTAATTATAAATAGATAATGATAATTCACACTGTATACTTTATTTACATATATTGCTTGCTACCTACTTCTGTCACAAAAATGTGGCCTTCACAAAGATAGGGAGTCTAGCTTTTTTCTTTTAATCTGTAACTCCAGCACCTAGGACAGTCCCTGGCATATAATAAGGGCTCAATAAATTATTGTTGAATGAATAAATCACCACCATCACAAAAAAAGCCCTCTTCTATGTGTACAGGTAATTCTGCTAGCTGGTGCACTTTGTGAATTTATTATCTCAAAACTCTTTAAAAGTTCAACAGTAAAAAGTAAATGTTGATATAGATGATGAAATATTGGAAAATCAACAAAATGTTATAAAATATGTAATATGATGAGCAGATTTTCAGTAACATGTAAAAGCGACTAAAATAAAACACCTTAAAAAAGAATAGTAAAACAAGTGGATACTGGAAAGATATATTAACAATTTGTATCTTATCTATATCTCTCTAAAGTTTATAAATAAATTCATGATTTTCCCCTACTTTTTTTTTTATTTTTAAGTCCTAGTGAGCACACACAAATGGGTTAGGTCTAGTTATTTCATTGTTTATTCAAAATTTACATTACTTTGCTATTATTTTATGGCTCTTGTCTTTTCAACCTGGTTGCAAGCTCCCGGAAGGCAAGATCATATACAACAGTGGTCCTACAGCATCTAACTCAGTAGTAAATGAAAGGTCAACCCTTATTACATATAGGTAGACCAACTGGTTGAGTGATTCACATACGGCATCATATATAGTATCTGCAGATATAGAAATCATATATGGTATGATCCCATGCACGTACAGTATGATTCCTTATATAATTCTTATATCTGTATTTGCAGATATAGGAATAGGTCTCTGTTACCTTACAGTCAACCAGCTCTGTAGGATGACACTAAAGTAACGTGTAAAAGAAATTAGCATATTAAGCGCTTATTTTACAATAATATGTCATTTAGGATATCGTGAGCAGTTCTAATTTAAAAGTTAAAAGAAAAGTCACATTTTTACAAAAACACACAGTTTTGAAAGTAAATACACTATCTTAGCAATGTTCAAAGAAATTTAAATTTTTTATGTCACATATCAAAATTAGGAAAATATTATTGAACATTATTAACACTTTCACAAAATGTAATTTATCTAAGTAGAACTTCAATGTCAAACATTTGGGTTATTTTTAATTTAAATAAGTCTATAATGTACGTTAAGCAAATTTCTGTGTGATCATAGGATTAATTCATTCATAATTTTTCTCCCACTATTTATTGAGTGCTTTCCATTCTTAGGCTGGGACTTTCAGAAAGTGATGAGTCCCACTCGGATGTCTGTAGCACAGTTTAAATGTGATTATGTTAGAATCCTAAGGTCACTCTGGTTTTTTCACTGGAAGTAAAAATCCCTGCATTGATTAAAATACATGAAATATGATGCATTTTTCCAACAAATGATAAAAAAAATTACCAGAGACTTACTACTTTTTCCTATAAGAGAATTTGTGAAGTTAAATCTTCAATTAACAAAGACATATAATTCCTTGAAATAATGATATTTAATGTACTTTTGTTTGGAACACTACCCTAATGGTCCTGAAATGGCTCTTTCATTCAAAGACAGTCTTTTACCAATTAAATTCAAAACCTGAAAGAATTAAACTTTAAAAAATTATCTCCTTAGAAAAAGATTTTGAGAATAAATTGAACACTGTTCAGGCCTGCAGTATTCTGACAATCAAAGGGAGAAACCAAACCAAATTGTGAGGACATTTATCAATAGCAAAAACTGCATACCAAAACATAAAAGAGAAACTATTATGAAGGCTGTATTTAAACCATGACTCATTTGAGAAGAGTTGTGACTATTTAAAATATGTAAACCATCTTGAATTTTAGTTATTCAAACAATAATTAAAGTGCCAAGTATTTAGGCATTTAAAGGTCTTAAGATGGTCAACATTTTTATTGGCATGTTAAAAATGTTCTTTTTAATTAAGGATGCATTTTAAAGGTTATTGGTAGAACGAATGGAGTTACATTAACTTTTAAGTCACTTTTAAAAATATAATACCAACATATATAATTTAATGAAAGTTTAATTTTGTATATATATGAAAATTTAAGAACAATTTATTAAGTTGCATTAAAATATATTGTTATTCTTAGTAGGATTGCATTTAGATAATAGATCAATGTATAATCATCTAACCTAGGAACATGGTATGCCTTTTAATTAATTTTATATGTTTAGTAGATCATATTTGGGTCAACTTTTAACATAAAAAGTCAAAATCAAACAACAAAAATGTTAGTATATCATTAAAGACTTTTTGAGGAACCAAGTTAATGAAACAATATTCAGAATAATTTCGTGGAAATCTTTATGAATAGACATTCACTTGGAGCCTAACTCTGTCATGAACAGGAGAGACAGTATCTTGGAAGAGAAAGGTAAACTTAAAAAGGATAATGTCAAATTTTAGGTCATATGTTCATCTTCCAGAGAGAATAATGAATCTGTCTTAGGCAAATCTGTTCTAAATCTAGCTAAAATACAATTCAGAGAAACTTATTTTGATACCATAAGTCCCCGTTCTTCTCCCAATCAGAAAGTTAGCACTTATAATCTCACATTTTAAAACTCAATAAAACAACTTGTAGCTAAGTCCCAAATGTTGGTTGGAACACAGGTGAGATATTTTTCTGAGGTGTATGTTTGATCTATCTTTTGAAAGGGGAGCAGTTTTTTAAAAAGCAAACTATCTGTCACTTGGCATGTCTTCTTTTCTGGTAGAAAATTAATCCTTTACTTAAAAATTTGTATTTGAATATCTTTTTTTTAAAGATGTAGCAGCTATGTACTTATTCACATAGGCTAACCTTCAAACACACTTACAATTTGCTTTTACCTCTCATTATCATCCGTTACAAATTTATAACATATATTTTTTCTTGGAATCATTTAAGAACCATTTTGCAGAGTTTATTTTAATATAGATCAATAAAAGTACCATCTTTGTATAAATATATTTCCAATAACTAGAATTAAAATCCTTGGAGAAACACTATTCATAAAAACAAATACATTTGATAAAGCTAAATTATAAATTTATCTTAAAAGGCACGTTATGAGAAAAGTATGACTATACATTACTATTAATAACTTTCCCACAACCAAATGTTTCAAATTCTATGTAGCCAAGGTCTTGATTTAAGAGGAAAAAAATAAAAAGAACCTTTCAAATTTTCTCCACTGCAGTACTGTTCAGAGATATCATCCTCAAAACATACTAAATTATAATTCACAGTATATAAAAAATGCTCATTTCAGTGTGAAAGAATTCTAGCATTTGCAAACAATAAAAGTGCAGATTCTCTCATGTTGAAACAACATCAAAGCAACCAACCTTTTTGTTATGCTGGGTGCCCAAGGTTCAAAGGCTTAAGTCAAAGTATCCTCATGAGACCACCTGGCATTTATTTCTTTTAATATCTCTTGTTTAAGACATGGCAGCAATCAGGTACAAAGCACCACAGTGTACTACACTTTAAATACCCCATCTTGTAGTAATTGTTCTTTTTAAAGAGAAGGGTCCTTCATGCATAAATGAGCACTATTGTGGAGTAGAAAAGCCTAACCACAAAGGATGGCCATGTACCCCGAACTGATAACAGATTTCACCATAGAAACTAGAAGTTAATTGAAATACCTAACAGTTATCCCCAGAAGCAGAATTCTTTAATAATAATACAAAAATATCAGTTTTAAGTTGAAAACTTTGTCTAAAATATTTTTAATTCATCAAAGTTCTCATCTCATTGCTTGGTACAGTACAGTTAGTATCATTCACTAGATATCATCTGGGTTCTATATTAAGTTCTTACTTTTACAAAAGTGCCTGACCCTTATTAAGCTATTATTTTTGTTGTTATTTTATGACAGGTAATATCTGATTGAGGACATTTTAATAAAATTGAAAAGGTAAAAATCTATAATCATGTTAGATTTTTCAATATGTTAAACTAGATGAAAACACATTTGCGTGAATCAGCCAGTCAGGAATCATTTTTATTCTCTGGTTATTTTCTTAGTAGTATAGAAAGATTTTTCAATTAGAACATGGAGAGTTATTTTTCTCCAATTTTCAAGGCAGTTTATAAAGTATGCCCTCCCACTTCGATCATCACTTCTGCTCCATGGCTCTGACAGCTGCTATAGAGAGTAAGTTAGAAAGCTCTGAAAAAGAGACAGGTCCCTTTAAATTACACTTATATGGATTTTCCCCACTAGCTAATAGGAACAAAACACAGTAAACAAATAAAGAAAAAACACAATTAATATGCTCTAAGAAATTGCACTCATACAAAATTTTATGTAATTAATTTATTGAATACATCAACTTTTATGCAAGCAAACAGCTCCATGGAGATCTATCTCCATGGGGCAATGACTGGAATTGGGGACCAATAGGGGACACAGAAACATGTCAGTGAAATAAAGTTTTACGTAGAAATAAGAAATAATGATTGTTTTGCTTTGTTTCTTACTAGCTCCTGGCTAAATGTTTCATCAATATTCTAAATGGAAAAAATTAGTCATAAATATTAGGACCAAACAGTGATCAAACATTTTATGTATGCTTAAATTAAGTACTAAGAAAAGTATAAATATCTTTGTCTATAGTGTTGTTTTTTTTTTCTCAACCAATCTTTTTTGTTGTTTGTACAAAGCCTCATCTCAATGATGTTTTCTGTACTGGGGTGTAGAATGTTCAGACAAAGTAAAAAATTCCTCTTACAGATGCTAGTGGAGCCAGTGTTATTCCTGGAGAGGTATTCCACATGATCATGAGAACTTCTAATTTAACAATGTTTTAACAAAAGCATGTCTTTACGGTCTTCATCACACAATATGAACAAAAGCAATTTTTATTAATGAGGTTAGGGGAATTAAAGTACATAGTCTCCTGTATACACATAGCTCAATAACTTGATCAATATAATTACCTTGGAAATGAGTAGAAACAATGCAAATGAAGACAGAACACATATACAGAACTATTAATATTAAAATCTCAGACAGGTGTATTATAATAATAAATTATTATTAGATAAGCTATCACCTTGTGTTTATAGTGGATAGACAAAACAGACATGGGACAAAAACAAAGAGGAAACAATATGCAAATAATCACCAAAAGAACAAGGTTCCAGGAAAAGTATTTGATATTTGAAATTAGTAGCAGTCAGGAATTGGAGGAGGGAGCAGAAATGACTGTTCTGAGTTGCATGCATAAGAAAAGCATCTTGTCAGGAGACATCTAATGCTGCAGTCTAGAGAGGAAGGAATGTCTTCTGCAGGGTGCTGCCTTCACTCCTCCCTTCTTGACACACATTCTTTCAGGAAGGTTAAATATAACTTCTTTCTGGAAAGTATCCTATAACTTTCCCAAGAGAGTCAATGGCTCTTGTTCAATATTTTCAAGAATTTGGGTCATATGTCTGGATTGTAATTATTTACATACTAATTTTTCTCCCAAACCAGAATATGAGTTCTCTCAGGGTTAGAACAATATTTTAATCATCTTAATATTTCTCAAGCCTAATAACAGTACTTATAATACAGCATTCATTCAATTATCTTATTGTTTGCTTAGGAAAGAATTATGCATTTATCCAGTCTCTTCTTCAGCATTTTTTAGGATACCATTCTTTGTTTTCATATTTATTGCAACTCTTTTAGAGTACATCTGAATTATGTAGATTAAACATGTTGAAGGGCCTTTTAGTTCAAATGTCACTAAATTTTATGCCATTTTTTGTAGACATACTTCCTGGTTCCATGTTACACAGTCTCTCCATACTTGGGATTGACATATTCATGCATCCAGAAATGGTTATCATGTTCTGTCTCTGTTATCTCTTAGACATTTAAAAATTCCAATTTCTAGTTCTGCAGTGATATTATACAAAATAAGCAAAATAGCACAGGTAGTGTAGCAGAGTTATTGTTAAACCTTCACATCACAGGAGTAAAGTCAGAATAGTGCTATTTTTTGCAAAAACTAGAATAACACTGAACTAAACAAGCAGGCTGTTGTAATTCTATCACTGGACAAAAAATGGTGCCAAAAGTTAGTCTTCAGAAGAGGCTTAAAATAGCTATTGGTCTAACAAAATCAGATATGGTTATATTATTATATATTTGAGTGTGTGTATAAGCATATGTTATACATACACACATATTTGTATATATGTGTACATAAGTCTATATGGACACACATATATATTTGTATACATATTTGTGGGGTGTATATATGTACATATATGCACATGTATGTATTTAAATACTCAAGTATATAAGAGTATGTTGGGTCACCACTCGGAAGGACACTTTAGTTTAGAGCAGGGTAAGAAGAGGGGAAACAGGGTAAGACAAGGGAATGTTTTCTCCAAAAATTTAACAGCACATAGAAAGCCAAAAGCAAAGAAAGGGCTTGGTATAGTGGAGGATTTTTTTTCTTTCATTCTGTATTCTTGCCCCACAGATTGAGGGGTAGACGGAGGGGAGATGGTGCGAGGCTGCACAGGGCTCTGACTGTTGACACTGGACTGCTTCCTCCTTCTGGACACTGTGGCTCTCTCAGAGGTGGTGAAGGAGGAATCCCACTAAAGAGCAGGAGTGAAATGCAGTCGGGTCCAGCAAACACCAGGAGCTCAGATGTGGTGCTGGCAGGCCGCCATCTGTGGGCCGTGGTTAGAGTGTTGGGGTGCCAGTCTTTGTCTAGGAGGGTGCTCCGAAAGCACATCTATCTGGTGAAGGCTAGGACAGGATGGCAGTGCAATTCAAATGGCAGCGTCCTGAGGTTTCGCCCTTGGGCATTAAATAAAGAGGGAAAGTTCTCCCTTGTGTGTTTACTAAAATTTCTGTACTAAAAACAACCAGTCTTCTCATCCTGGGAACTAATGACTTAAGGCAGTTATAAACAAAGTATCTGTTTGAAATTCAAAGTTTAGTCTGTATGGCCAGGAGGCAACCTTATTTAGCAGCACAAATTATGTCTAAATATGGAAAAAGACAGGTGGTCACTGCAGAAAATTATACTGAAAGGTCTTTTTTCTTTGGCTGACAGAGATAGCTCTTTGAAAATGAGGGTGAACTGGTCAGTTATCAGGGAAGAATTGTTCAGAGATAGTAAGAAGACAGGCACACTGGAATGCTCTTTAGAGCTGAGGAACAGCTCTATTTTATATGTATTTTATTTTTAATCTTCTGTTACTTTATATTCCACAGATATGCCAATAAAATAAAATAAAAAGTGTGAATATAAACTTAGCTGCTGGTTTTATAATATTTGGTTACATGGTGTGGGTGGCCCATAATAACTTTCCATAGCCAATATTTGTTATCAGAAGAATGTAGCACAAACTCCTTAACTTCCTGGGTCCCCCTTGCCTCATGTATAAAATGTGGATGATAATAATGCCAGTCAAAAATGGTTATTAAAAGTCTGATGAGAATACTCAAAGGTCAATGTAAAATGTGATACAATTGATACATACTCTTATTTTGAGGGAGAATTTTATTCTGATAAAAGCATTTGGAATGCCTAGTGAATAACAAGTTTTACTCCAAAACAGATGTACTTGGAAAAAAGACAACCCTAAAGATAATTTAGACTGTAGCATTGAGCAGCAGTAACACGCAACCCGGATGTACATGGTTTAGTAATGTCTGGTGTACTGTGTATTGTTGCAGATAAAACTTGCAAGAAGGTGAATGTAACATATTCCACAGATTCAAGTATCATGTGTATCTTAGAACTTAAAGAAACAGCAAGTCCTCAAACATATTTTACCTGATGCTATTTTGTCATAGCATGAGTTTAAAATATGACTGGTTTGGTTGCCTGGAGTATAGAATCTATACAACTGACAAGGGGGTGGGGGCAGATTATTCAGTCACAAATGCTGAGATTTATGGAAGATGTTCTCTCTCTCAGTTACAAGTGAGGCAGAAAACCAAATAGAGGACAGGAAAACAAAAGCCTGAGTTTGGAAGAGATTCTACTCCCAGAGAAGGGCCAGGAAGCAAATTATCATCAAAAAAGAAGCCTTGCCCGTTCATAGGGTTATGATACACTCACTTGGCCCATACAAGACAGATAAGTGTCCTTTATGAATTGATATGTCAAAATATATTTGGCAGTGAAAATGATCAGCTAGATCGAAAACTCCCTTGGTGCACACAGAATCAAGATATAGGTAAACTTTATAGCATTTGTCCTCATTCATCAAAGCAGGTGCTCTTTTGCCACAGATATTTAATCAGCAGATGAAGAGCTCTGCTCAAGTGCTGTTTTCCCCAACAGATTTCTTCTTGCCACTGCTAAAACTCAGTGTGTGTAGACCTTTTAGCCTCTTTGTGACTTTAAAGCCACTGGAATATGAGCCTGTGAGAAAGCAATAAAGTGTACCCAAGCCACTTTAGGACATTCAACTCTTAGTGATATTTTAAGCCTAAGACTATGTGTGTTATGCCTAAGACTCTATGTGTGTTTCCAACTTTCCATTTGTACTGTGATTGCCTTTGTTCATTTGTTAATTCATTTAAGAAATGTTTAAGCATCTACTCTGGGTTAGACACATGCTAGACAACAACAGACACAATATCTACCTTCATTTTCTTTAGTGGTCTGCCTTACAAAAATAAGACTGATGAAATGGTTAAAAGTGGCAGGATTTACAAATACCCACCTAATAAACTTCCTTAACTAAATTTGAAGTGTGTAGCCCTTGACCACCTCTGGCAGCTCTCTGAGAGAGCCTGGTCAGAGGGGAAGACACAGGCTACTGAGGGTTCCAAGACATGCCCAAGATCACACAACCGTGGGTGTAAAGTCTGGCCAGACCAGAACCCAGATGAGATGAGATGAAATACTTCTCTAATTCTTTTCCTTCTACACCAGCGCGTTTTCAAAGTTTTGTCTCATTTAACTTGAACAGTATAACCCTTTGCTTAAATTACATATTACTCAGAAATCCCAAATAAAAATAGATAAAAGCAAAAGTTCTCCAATGGAATCAGGCCCACAGTCTGCGAGACATGCCTGAGAGGTCACCATGTCACTAAGTACAGGGCTCCTCAAGCTCTTGGGGATAGGATTCTACGGTATTCCTCATGTAAAGGCTAAATAAGATGAAAGAGCTAAAACACTTAGAAAACTTAAAATATGTGCTTGGTTCTATTATTTGTTTTTCTGCTTACCTGGAAATTGAGGAAAGGAAGAACCACACTAAACAGAAACAATAGAAGATATTCTCTTCGTGTTATTAAAGCTTGCATGATCATTTTTTTCTCCAAAGCAAATTTTGTAGAGGAAGTTTAAACTTTTTCAAAAGAACCACAACCTTTGTATACTGATTATCATGTTTACAACTACTATATTAATATAGCAAGAAAACTCAGAAGCCCCAAATTAAATTTGAATTAATAAGTATATGCTCCTGGGGGAAAAAATCAAAGCGAAGGACTCAATAAAATAGTAACGCAATGGCAGAAACCAGAAAAACAAAACTTTACTTTTTAAAACATTTTTTCATTCAAATGCTAGTAGAAAGAAAAGATTTCAGATAATTTGTGTTTTTCATTTGTTTTAAGCTTAAAAGATTTGGGGGTATATCTAATTAATCCATTTTGTCCTTTTATGTGAGAATTTAAACTGAGCAGTAGTATAAATATTGTAGATGGTATAAATTTATACTCTATACTGATTTTTAGAGGAAAAATGGACATTTATTGTCAAGGAATTCCTTTACACATAATAAACACACAAAATCACTTTGCTCTTGAATAGAGATCCTAATGTGTCCTTTTTTCCTCCCTCAAATGAAATGGAAGAATGTTTTCTTTTACGTCTTTTGTTATTTTATATCCCACAGATGTTCCAATAAAATTTTTTAAAATTACAAAAATAAACATTGATGCTGGTTTTACAATATTTATTTACATAGTGTGGGTGGTCCCTAACAAATTTCACGGTCAATGTTTGTTATCAGAAGAACTATTTATTATCCCTCACAAAGATTTTTAAAAGGACAAAGATACTTTTGTTTGACAGATATTCCTATATTGTTTCTAGTACCCCTATATCTCCATTATGAATAAGATGCTTATTAAATTTATCACTGAGAGGACATCTAGTATTTGATGTAATTCAAAATTGCCCAGTGAGGCAGTTTGGAAACTGCTTCTGTACCTTTAACTGAGAAATGTTCAATGGGAAATGAGAGTTTGGTTTTTTTGGTTAGTTTTTAATTTGAATACTGACTTAAGTTTGGAGGATTCAATTTAAAAATATTATCCTCTGAACATACATGTTATGGGTCTCAACTCTAGATTAACTACCTGTGATCTCAGAGATGTCATTAGCTCCTTGAGTCTGAGTTCACGTAAAATGAAAGAGTTGGACCAGACTGCCTCTACGAATACCCTTCTGTTACTCTCATTAGAGATGATCATATGAAGGACATGGCCCTTAAGGAGGGCCCTAAAATACCAGAAAGATTTTGACGTATGAAGGACAATTTTTCTTGGGATTTTCATTACGTTGGTCTCCAGTAGCAGAACTTTTCAAAGTACAAACCCTTGCTAGAGGACAATTCCAAATCACTTTGCTTAGGAAGAATAGCCCACATTGTTATTCCTCTCCACCATTTCAATGTTTCTACCACTACTAGCTTAAAGCAAACTTCTGTAATAAGTAGACGCATCTACTCACTCATCATGTCCTGAACATGCTTCACCTTTTATGGCACCCTTGACCATCGTGTCATTCCAGACCCTACCCTAGAGGGTACCTCTCCCTTCTTCCAAAGTTTGCCTGCTCTTCAAATCTCTTCAAACCAAATACTTCTTCCTCTGTAAAATTTTCTTAAATGCATATGCCAATCTGCTACTTTCCATCTCTCATGGCTTCTGTTGCCTTTGAGATACAATTCCATTTCTACAACATGACATACAGGCTTTTTGTGATATGTCCTATCTCTAACCTCATTTATTAATGGATTTTAACAGATAATTAATAACAACTTATAATATACCAGGCAGTGGGCTAAAATAATGAATCAGACAGGCAAGGTCCCTGTCATCATGGAATTTGCATTCTAATGGGAAAGATAGATAATAAGAAGCAAATAAGCATATACATTGAGAGGTAATTTCAGACAACATTATAAAGAAAATAAAGCAGAAACAGGTGATAGAGTGGGGGAAGGGATGGATCAAGGAAGACCACTTTGAGGGAAGGACATTTCAATAGAGACTGAATGACAAGAAGATGTCAGCCAAGTCAGAATCCAAGGGAAAAGTATTGCAGACAGGAATAGCAAGTGTCAAGGGCAGAAGCAAACTTGGCCTCTTCAAAGAAGAAGGCCACTGTGATTTTTGTGTAGTGTGCTAGCTAAGACATAGAGGCTGCAAATGGACTCAGAGAAATAGGCAGAACCAGGGTAAGCAGGGAATGATTAGCTAGGCTAGATGGAATTTGCATTTTCTTCTTACTACAAGAGGAAGCTGTAGGAAGGTTTAAGCAGAGTGAGAAGCATGCTCTGACTTATATTTTAAAATGGTCATTTTGGCTGCTATGCGAGGAATGCATTTTAATGTTACAAAAATAGAACTGGGAGAGGAGGCCATTGCAGGGGTAACTTCATCTCCAGTCACTCTTAAATACCTTCCCTTTGCCCTGGATGTAACTTGCAGGGCAGTTTTTTCACTGACTAACATAGGGGAGTTAGAAATGAAATTAAGTTTGTAAAGATGATATTTTGAACAGTCATGTACTAGCAAGGTGGAAGTCAAAGGAGATAAATGTTCTAAAAATGTAGGAATATCAGTTGCGTTAAATGCAGGATTCATTATTTCATTTCATTCATTCTTCCACAAAATATTGGTTGACAGTTAATATGTATCGGGCGTAGTGCTAGTTTCTGGAATTAAAGAGGAGGTAATAACAGGAGCTAAATAATAATGGAATTAGCTAAAATATATGAGACTACTATGTATTAAGCTCTGTACAACACTCTTTACATATATTAACTAATTTTTCCTAACAACAGCACCACGAGCTATGTATTATTATTTGCCAATTTACAAATGAGACAACTAAATGAGAGGGGTTAAGAAACCACTCTGAGTGACCCCATGGTTCCTCAGCAATACAGGATTTTGAACCTACAGAGTCTAGCTCCAGAGCCTACACTTTTATCATCTATTTCATAAGATCTCTTTGGAAAATAAAACAAACATTTTCATTATTTTTGGGATTTGCTATCTGATCATTAATATAAATACTAAGCAAAATTATAAATAAAATTAGTAAAAGCCAATGGTCATGGATTTTGCAAGAGTAACTTTTCGATAACCTGATCTACCGACATTCCCTTAATAATTTCAATATGTTAAAAAAGAAAGAAAAAATGTGAGGACACAAGAGCAATAAATCTGGCTGTTTGAGAAATTGCCAATGAAAGAAAGAACATCATAAAGTAGAAGGAAAAATTGGAAACCCAGTGTTAAGAATGGAAAACTCTGAATAAATTTGGAGATAGAGCAAAAGTGATAGTTAGAAATTAAGAGTTTAAAAATGGGAAGAAATAATGTGCACACAAGTCCCTCCAGCTAGGAGTGATCTAACCACAGGTTAGGAATTATATTCAGGACAGGAGAGAATCTGTTATTAACTAAATTTTCAAGCAAAGAAGAAAGGGGATAACCAGAAATCAAATGAGGTAAAAATCAAGGATAGAAAGAATTCATAGTCTATGGCCATATTAACAGAAACATCATATGGGACATGGAGCCATATATAACATAACAAAGAACACTGAATATTATCAAAGCTCCAGATAGATACATCATTTATTCCTTGCTTAAATAGAACTGGAAGATAATATGAGAACTCTATTGTTTATAATCTTACATTTGCATAATATTCATACTTATGTTAAATATTTTGTATATTAAGTATAGAGCATATCATCACACATGTTCAAGTATTCTTATTTTGTTTTGAGATTATCAAAACCCCTTCAGGCATTGCCAAGTTAAGAGTTAATGTAATTGAGATGCCTGATAATTTCAATCTCCATCAGGACCAAGTAAGATAATTTTAACAATGGTGTTTTAGAAAGGATTATTCTGATATGAAAGCACATTTGCCAGTCACTTAGGACTTGGGGTAACCTAATATGTCTCATGTGGCTAATACATATAGACCCTGACATCTGGATGTACATAGCTCAAAGTCAACTGTGAAGTTGTGAATGAATGAACACATACAGAAGTAATCAGAGATTGAGAGAGAGAGAGAGAGTGAAGATGCTACCAGAACTCCCCCATAAACCGCTATAATTAGTGAGATATTTACCGCTGTGTCTGAGTGCTCATTACTCCATTGGGTTTGGGTGTCAGGCATCATCGTCAAGAACAGGTGTTGGCACTGCTTACAGCTCATTCATCACTAGGCTGCAGCACTGTTAACATATGCTGCGTTAGCGCTAATCGTGTTTGTTTTTACAATCAACGTTGATCTGCCCTTCATCATGCCAAAGAGATAAATGTTAGCTGAACAGAAACAAACCTGGAGCATCATTTTATTTACTTACCCAGGTTCCTATATTCCCGCATCCCCCTAGACAAGTTCTCATGCCTGGAACCTGTACATTTTCAAAGATTAAAGTCCCTAAAATTCAAGATTTTAAGATAATTTAAAGGTATATAGAAAGCATTTTTTAAAATTTTACTTGACATGAACTTATTAGGGAACTCCTCATTAAACCCTTAAATTCTTATATTGACTTTATGTCATTGATTTAACTGTAGATCACTTAATCAATGGCATTCCATTTAACAGGCATTTAGAGATTAGAGTTTAAAGACAATTAAATTTGAATTATAGACAGCCAGTCTTGCTGTTCAATTTTTGAAGCATATGATCAGAACAAAATGTTTAACATTTTAGAAAAACCAAGAAGCATATAATCAGACCTATATAGCAATATGTTATGAATATTCATTGATTAGGCTCTGCCTGATTTAATGAAAAGACTCCGATGTAGAAGTTTCCCCCTTCAGTATAGCTGCGGTTTTCATTAAGCCTATCACTTGACTTCAATTTAACAAATGAGAATTTGTTAATTAATTAGTTCATTCATGGTCTTTAGTTTGCAATTTGCATATCAAATGTTAGTTCTTAGATAGGTTTCCTGAAATTTTTAGAGAAAGTTTCTTCTTAAATGTTTGTAGTCTTCTTCACTTCAGCTTTTTTCTTATGTTGGCAGAAGTTTTGCTAAGTAAAAATAAATTTCAATGCAAACTAATTGCAAATATAATTTCTAAATCAGAGTGAACAATTGAGGCTGTACAGCCAAGTGATTTTAACAGCTAGATAATTTGTTATTGTTGTTGTTTTAAGTTTGTTTTGTTTTGTTTTGGTGCATGTATGTGCTACGTTTATTCTTGTTTTTGTTTTGTTTTGTTTTTGCCCAGTGTTTCTCATTGTGCTTTTCTTTTTTCCTTAGGGTTCTGGCTTGAATTCCACTCTTTGTGGCTTCGGCATTTGACTTTTAGGTCTCTGATTGTAGCCAATTTAGTATCTTGTTACTGTTTCTGTCTTTCTGTCCTTCCTGTGCACTGGTATAATTTGTTCTTGAGATAGAGAATTGTTTATTTGATGAACGTTTAGTATCATGAACTTGCCATTTTCTGTTAATTTTTCCCAGTTAGTTTCTTCTTTTATAGCCTAATTTTAGTACAATCCTTTTTTAAAATATATTTTTATTTTATTTACATTACTCTCTATGATCTTGAGTCTTGTATATGTCCAACAAGACTTTATTTATTAAACCATTTTTCCTTTTTACTCAAATATTCAATAAATAATTTAAGCAGAGTCTTAAGTTATTCAATCACTTTTTATAAAGACTTGAATTTAAATATGAGTTTCAACTGGCAGACAGGCAGCCTGGAGTGGTGATTAAGCACACAAACTTTGAAGTCAGATTATTCATATTCAAATTCTTGCTCTTCTATTACTCCCTATTTATCCTTATACATATTATTTAATCTGTGTCTCAGTTTCCCCATCTACAGAATGGAGATAATGCTATTACCTAGTGGTCGTTGTTGAAGATAAAGTTAGTGAATAAACAGTGCCTGAAACATTAGAAGTTTATCATTAGAAGTATTTACTTAGCTTTTAGTTTTCTGACTTACTACTGTTATTTCCCTATTTTTTTCAAGGATGAAATACTTATTTTGTGGTACCTCTGTGTATGCATCCACACTAACATACACACACACATGCACCCCACAGTGTTTGAAGGTAGCCATTTAGGAATCCTTAAATCTCTTAAATTCCAGGGGAGTCTCTATCTGTAACCTAATACTTTGCCTCAATTATGCTTGAATGGCCATTACTTGAAGTCCCATAGACCTGAGTTTTGTTTAATGAGCCTCAGTACTTTCAGGAAAGATCATTTATGCTAATAGGGATGAAAAGCATGGGATAGTGGGTAGTAGAGCCAAATGTCATGTCTCTGTCTCTCTAACAATCCCTTGTAGGACTCAGTAAAATATTTCCAGCATTCAGAAGAGAAAATTGTCAGTCAGCAGCAACATGAATGGGAAGAGGTCAATGATGACATTTTGAAAAGCACGTAGTCACCAACGCCCTTCCCACACATTCAGAAACCAAAAAATTCAGGCTGATTGGGTATATGCAATTCTTATTTAATCAGTTTTTCTATGAAATTTTAAATTTTAGAACATATTGACACATAATTTGTTACACAAATGTTAAAATATCACTGTAATTGATAGTCACTTACTCCCTGTGGTAAACCAGGCCAAAATTAAACCTGAATAATACACTGTCTGTGCTTCATATTGTTTCTGATTACCACTACATAAACAAGGTATATTTAAATGTAATGAAAAAATAAGTCACATCACTAAGTCCAGAGTGAGGCATTCTCTCTCACAGTTCTTTGAATTAAATAATCTCTCCCCCCACTTTTAGCAAATCTTGAAATCACATTATATAATAACCTTGCCCCCTTCATTTAGCATGTATTACAAAAATAACAATTAACAACTAAAACTTTTAGCCCCTGGGTGAATTTTGTTATTCTGAAGCTATATTTACCATTACAAGACTATAATCTCTCTGAGAGCATTGAACCATGACTAGTTAGTCCCCACTATCTAGAGTGATATATACTCAGTATGTATTTAATGTCCAGGTGAATGACAGAACAAAAGAATTCAGGTTCTCAGAAAAATCTCCATGATCACTAACTACTTATTTAGGACCTGATGTTGCCAGAGTAATGTCTACTGTTATGTTCCATATTTTATTTTTGTATTTAATTATCTTGTTTCATTCAGCCTCGTCTTCATGAAGCCTACTTCATATTTTCATATAGCTGTATTATTCATAAAGCATGGAAATATCTGAATGAGGTATAGTTTGTCCTGTTAGAAGAAATCTGTTGTAAAAATCTTCATTTGTGCATTTAAGATTTGTAAACAAATTTAATATGAATTAACTGAAAATTTACTCTACAAAATGTTTGGAAGCTTGTCCATTTAATGTGGTATGAAGTAACAGTATCTCCTGGTTCCTTTCTGAAAGTCTTCATATTTCATAGAAAGATAAAGGTCTGAGTAATCAGAGAGTGACATAACCTCTTGGTAGAAAGTAGGATGTGACAGAAACAGAGTCAACTGTCAGTTCAGCATTTTCCATTCAACAAAGTTGACATCATTGACAACAGCCTTTAGACAATGTATTATTGTGCTAAAAAATAACTATAACCTTTTCTAATTTTTATTCTATAATTTATTTTGATTTGATCTGAACATGATTTTTCCTCTTTGGGGAATTTTATTACATACTTGTGCATGTTCCCTTTTGGCTTAGTTCACTGCTTTATGGGAAAAGTCAAATTTTCCAATATCAGTAATAGGAACTAGAGATAGAAATATTGATGTAGTTTAAAAATCTATGCCATCTTTGGTTTTTACTGCAAATCTCTGCCAATGAGGCAGTACAGTTTTTCCAAAGATAGAGAAAAGTGAGGATTTTTTACGTTTCAAATTTATAGTGTACATTATACATGTATATTTTAGTCATTAAAGGTTGTGATATGTGATGCTATTTCTCACCAAGGCAAAATGAACATGATTAAAAAGAAGAGATTTGGCATTATTTAAAGATAAAAGGAGAGAGGAGATTACTTTTCCTGAGACCTTTTCTAGTCTTATTGTCTTTAACTATTATGAACCATACACAGATAGTGTGTGTAAAGATGCCCTTAAAATCTCTACTAACTGACAAAAATGGACAATGTCTTCCAACTACCATATAGACACTAATTTGTTATAGAAAGCAAAGTAATAGATACAAAAATATTTACTATGGTAGTATGTCAAATACAAAACCATAGATGGTTTTTAGTTTAGGGACAGAAGGATAACAAATATCAAAAAGGACTTGAAGAAAAAGCAAAAAGAAGATAGATTTAGAAATAAAAATAATTAAGCAAGATTTCAAAGATAAAGGGGCTAATATTTAGTTGATTAATACATATTGCATGCCTGTATCAAAACATCACATGTACCCCATACATATATATAACTATTATGTACTCATAATAATTAAAAATTAAGAAAAGATAAGGGGGTTACAGGACATCAGGAGACAGCAAAAGTAAACTGAAAGTAAGTAGGCAAGATAGAGAAAGTTAATAGGTGAATATAATAAAAAAACTGTTCTGGATATCTCTTCAGCAAGAGTCTATGTTTTTATCTTATTTCTTCTTATCTCCAAAGGTAAACAATGTTATCTCTTGACATGTATTTTTTAACCTATTAAATAGCAGAGAAAGGAATGTTGTATTTTACTAAAAAAAAAAAAAAACTTTATGTGTTTAGTATTCTTAGCAGTTGAAAGCCCTATAAACTATCTTAGGGGAGGGAAATTCTCCCTTGTTTATATTAAAATAAATTTGCATTATTATTAAAGTGTTTGCATATGTTCTCATTTATCTTTAGCACAGGAAAATATTCACTTGACAAGCATTTTTTGGTTGATCACTTTTTTGTTTTTACACTGCTTTTGTCTCAATAAAAACTTACTAAATACACTAAAGTAAATTTAGTGGCCAGAAGGTTAATTGGGCCATAGTAGAACATCATTTGACTCAAGTGAATAATGAAAAAAATCTGCAAAGATATATATATCTCTCATATATATATATATATATATATATTGTGTGTGTATTAAAAAGATGGGAAAATAGAGGTCCATGGAACAATCTTTAGTGGATTCCACAAACATACTCCAAGGGAAGAAGGAGGAAGATGAGAAGAAGGAAATAAAGGAAAGAAGAAAAGGAAGCAAAGGAGGGAAGGAGAGAGGGAAAGAGAAAGAAAGAAAGAAAACCAAAATTGTCTTTCAAATAGCAGTTTCTGTCAGGTCTCATTTTCCTATTACATGTTTGAAATACTTGCAAGTCTATAAAATCAAGCTGAAATCCTTACCATTTTGACCTGTATTCTCTGGAATATTAAAGGTTACTAACATGGGAGATACCATGTTGCATGACAACATGCTCCAACAATATAGCTAGTTAGACAGAATGAACAATACTTTTTTTTTTTTTTTTTTTTTTGATATGGAGTCTTGCTCTGTCACCTGGGCTAGAGTGCTGTAGCATCAGCCTAACTCACAGCAACCTCAAACTCCTGGGCTCAAGCAATCCTCCTGCCTCAGCCTGCCCAGTAGCTGGGACTACAGACACACACCACAACGCCTGGCTAATTTTTCTATTTTTAGTAGAGACAGGGTCTGACTCTTACTCAGGTTGGTTTGGAACTCCTAAACTTAAGTGATCCTCCCACCTTTGCCTCCCAGAGTGTTAGGATTACAGGCATGAGCCACCACACCTGGCCATATGAACAACATTTGATAGCAAAACAAAGTAACTATACTTCAACAATAAGTTATGGTATACTTTAAAATAACTAAGAGTGGAATTGGAATGTTCCTAACACAAATAAATGATACATGATTGAGGTGATGGATGTCCCTATTACCCTGATTTGATCAATACACATTGTATGCCTGTGTCAAAACATTACATGTAACCTACAAATATGTAAAACTATTATGTTATGTACCTATAATAATTAAAAATAAAAAATTAAAATTAAAAACCAAAAGAATGACTCTTGATAAAATATCTAAGAATTTATTAATTTTAACAGAAATACAAAATACAGAAATTTAGAATAGCTAATGTTAAAAGAAAGATGATTTTAATATTTCAAACTTTTAACTAAGAAATTATCTCTTCATTTTTCTAAATATTAATAAAATTATTAAATATCAAAATAGAAATATTAAATTAATCTTGGAAAACCCACCCCTACATTTAGGAAACAGCTCAAAAGTCATTTTTCTCCCTTATGGCTTGATTTTACTACTCCTGCAGTTTAAAAATTATTTATAGTAAATTACAGATTTTCCTTTGTCCTTCTTTTTGTCTTATTATATTATGATACCTGATGTCTTTGAAACTAAATGTCACAGTTTCTTTGATGCTGCTGTTAATCTTTTTTCCCACAGCATTTGTTTGCACAGGATGGAACAACCAAATCAAAATTAATCCCAAGAAAAAAAATTAAGAGCAAAAGCCAGAGTAGAGCCAAAAATAACGTAAGCAGGTCCTCCTGCACTCAATCTTCCTTAAGTGTTCTGCCAGTGCATTCTCAATGTGTATATTCAATTACTATCAAGGGACTGTAAATTATGTGACATATTTTGAGTGGTCTCATGTCCACTAGGGAAATGAGAGAGATGCTGCAATGATTTCCATTTGCTCAGTGACTCTGAACTCAAACTACCAATGGATCTCACTTGACTGAATTTTCTGCTTGAATGATTTGAATTTATATGTCTTAAACAAACAAACAAAAAGATTATCTACAAGTATACATGATTTTCACACATGGCTTTTTAGTTTGGTGTTTGAAAGTTTTACTAAATTCTTCATTCTTATGACCAGTTAATGGTATCACATTTATTTTATTTTTCTGTATGAAGCTTGCAAAGACTTCTACAGCCCTTTCTCTGCATGAGAAGTACATTCAGGGCTTTGGGAATTGTACCCTGGAAAGCCTTAAAGTGGAGGGAGGTAAAGAAGAAGCTGCCACTCAAGTTCAAGGGTTTTGTTCATCAAAAGGATAATGTAAAAAGCAACCGCCAACCTTGCTGATGAGGCTTCTTGATTTGTCTCTTACAAGACTATTAGGACCCAGTTGTTTGATTACCTCTTCCATCCAGAGACCACAGGAAACAGTTCTGCAGCTACCAGTTGGTACAAAACATTATTCTGGTTGCAAACTTGATAATCCATGAGTCACAGATCCAACAAGTCTGGGACGTAGAAGCTTTGAGTCTCAAGATATAACAGACTTTGAATTATATTTTATGTGTATGTTCAACACCTGCCTTGAAGAGCTTCAGTGGAAGATATTCTAAATGCTTTGTTTTATATACCAATAATTTTTTTAACAAAATCAAAACCGCCATTTCCCAAAATGATTGTAAAAGAGCTGAAACAGCATTGAATGACTGTAAAGTTTAATACTATCATTTTATAACTGAGGACATTCAGGGGAGTCTTGAATTGATTCACTCAGAGTATATTATGCTATGCTATGTTTCAATGTCATATTTACTCTGATGACTAAGTAATAGTTTCTACCTTCCTATCCACTAACCTACCTATCATCAGCTCTAAGAATTGTCAAATACCTTCAGAGGGTCTCAGTCTTTTCCTGAACACTATTAAATTATTACTATTTGAGATGAAGATGTAATTTGAATAAATTTGAATTTTTTCCCAAATTATTCATCAAAAACAAGTTGTCAGAAAAATCAGGATTAAGAGCTCAACTAAATTTTAATAACTTTATAGTTTTTTGGTTGAAGGTACAACAATGGTTGATTTTATCAATTGAATTAGGATAGTTTTTAATTTGTAAATTAATAATGTTTCATATTCCACACAGAGCAACACAATCATTAACTATTATCAATGACATAATCCTCCTTTAATCTATACAGAGCACATCAATAAGCAGGGTAGCCTATCCCAAAATCAGTCTTCCTACTCACTTGATGAGAGTTCTTCAATTTGCCTTAGATACTCCAATTCAGACAGTTTTAGGCCTATAGTAAAATTCTTAAAGAGTTATTAAAGGATTAAATGAAAAGTGTACATCTAAGTACTTAGCGTAGTGACTAGTACAAAACAAATTCTCAGTAAGTGTTTATTGTTATTGAATATGGCCAATGGCCTAATCCAAAAACTCAAGGTGGGCCAGATTCCCTCTCTCAGAAATTTGAAATAGGTAATAATAAATCAAGGAAATTAATAAATGAAAATAAATTTATTAATTCTCATTTATTAATTACCCAGATTTAGAAATGAAATGGGTCAAGCCAAACTAATAATGAAGCAGGAGATGAGTAGGCAGAGGTTAAGAACAGAGAGGATGCAAAAAGATACAGAAACTCCCATAAAGGACTATGCAGTGAACTTATTTCAATTCATCTGTGGAATAAAATTGGTCTTTTATTTTTCTGATATATGACAGAGATATTCTTACATTTTGGCTTATCATCCAGATGATAATGATCCAACTCTTTTGATTGTAAAGGAAAAACAAAACTCTTATATACACAATTTTTTTCCAAAATTAAAATTTTCATTAAAGTTGAGGGGGTTTATAAATTTTGAGGGCTTTTGTTTGGTATGTGAACATCTTTATTTATGTATCTAAACTTTTCCATTTTTAGCCTCCACTAAAATAATAGCTAATGTATGGATTAAAAATGAGTCATACTATAACTTCCTTCCTCTATAAAACTCACTATTATAACAATATACTATGGGCCCGGTACAGTGGCTCACGCCTGTAATCCTAGCACTCTGGGAGGCCAAGGCAAGAGGATTGCGTGAGCTCAGGAGTTAGAGACCAGCCTGAGCAAGACCCTATCTCTACTAAAAATAGAAAAAATTAGCCAGTCAACTGAAAATGAAACAAAAAATCAGCCGGGCGTGGTGGCTCGCACCTGTAGTCTCAGCTACTGGAAGGCTGAGGCAAGAGGATCACTTAAGCCCAGGAGTTTGAGGTTGCTGTGAGCTAGGCTGAGGCCACGGCACTTACTCCAGTCCGGGCAACAACGTGAGACTTTGTCTCAAAAAAAAAAAAACAAACAAAAAAACAATATACTGTGAACTCTTGCAATTGTTATAAAATTAAGAACATAAAACGAGTCTTTCAACCATGAACATTTTATAAAATGTTTGCAGAGCTCATTTAAAATGATCAAATATATTTAACACTTTAATGTAAAATATATCACAATAACATGCTCTACAATATTAAACACTTCATTAAATGATGGAATTCTGAGTTACTTCCAATATTATAATCAATGCCATTCCTGTTTTCTTCATTTCAGCCACATGACAGTTCTTGCCAAAATCCCTAAGTTTAAGTGTCTGAGAGTTATGATCCACCTAGATTTGAACATATTTGTTACCAACTTTAGTTCTAAATCTACTTTTGCACATAAAGATGTGTTAACATACAGT
>CAUYPO010031205.1:0-72759 GCA_963574435.1 Cheirogaleus major
TTAATTGCTTTCTATTTATAGTAGAGACGGGGTCTCGCTCTTGCTCAGGCTGGTTTCGAACTCCTGAGCTCGAGCGATCCGCCCGCCTCGGCCTCCCAGAGAGCTAGGATTACAGGCGTGAGCCACCGCGCCCGGCCTGTAATTTTCATTCTTGATTCTCAGAGAATACTTTCATTTACTGAACTCTTGTATCCATGGCCAAACTGTGGTTGAAATTGAATTGTAATCTGCCAAATTATTTGCCTATTTTCCCAGTAAGTTTATTGTCATTAAATATGTGACATGATTGTTGGTATTTTCACTTATATTAACAAGTAAGAAATGAAGCAAGAAAGACATAGAACAAAACTTAATTTGTTCAACAGTGATATGAGCAACTTCTTTGCTGTATGGGATCATGGTTTTCCATTACTGGACAAATATTCCCTCAGCATTTTGTGCTATTCACGATATAATGGCTACATGGCCAGGCGTGGTGGCTCACACCTGTAATCCCAGCACTCCTGGAGGCTGAGGCAGGAGGATTGCTTGAGCCTAGGAGTTTGAGGTTGCTGCGAGCTAAGATGATGCCACTGCACTCTAGCCAGGGCGATAGCAAGACTATCTGAAAAAACCAAACAAAACAATGTAACAGCTACAGACTTGACACGATTTTAAGTTTAACTACATTGTTATTTTTCTCTATTACTTTAAGTCTAGGCTAGGGGTTGGTAAACGTGTTTCGCAGATTCAGATAAGTAAAGATTCTACGCTTTGCCAGACACATACGGTCTTTGGAACATAGTTTGTTTTGTTTTGTTTTAACTACCGTTTAAAAATGTAAAAACCATTTTTAGCTCAAGCAAGGGCCAGGTATGGCCTTTAAGCTCTGAACTGTAGCACTTCCGTCTTCTCACGGTGTGAATGTCCCTGGAGTGGTTGATGTCAGGCTACCAACGTGGAGCATCTGAACTTGGAGTTGGGAGAGTATATGATTACAATCGATGCAGATAACCTCAGGAACAAAGGAAATGATGAGTTTTGAGACCTCGTTTTCAACAGAATTGATTTCACTGTAAGTTTATATAATTTAATTTTAATTTTTAATAACAGCTATGTATAACAGCCAGCTCACGGAATTCCTGAGAACTTTAATAACCGCCTCTCGTGAGCCAGCTCTGAGTCAGCACTGGTTAAGTGGAGATGGGATCCTGGGGTTGTAGACAGTGTTCTGTTTCTCAGCCTGGGCTACACTTAGACATCCTAAAGTGGCCCCCAATAAGTCACACCCCATATCACCCCCTCCCCTTGAACAGGGCGGGGCCTGTGACATTTTCTGATCAGCGGAATATGGCAAAGGGGGGAGTGTCATTGCCTTGATTGAGCAAAGGGCTGCTACTCCCATCACTTGCACAATCACATGACATTATCTGAGACCCCATCTTGGCCACCTGGAGAAGCAGCAGCATGTTGGGAACGGCCCTTGGAGAGGACCCCATGACAGGGACCATGAGTAGCCTCCAAACCCTGAGGGCATCTCCAGCCCACAGCCAGGAAGAAGCCAGGGCCCTTGGTCATGTGGCCATGAGGAAATGCATCCTGCCAGCAACATGAACCAGCCTGGGAGAGGATTCTTGCCCATTGGAGCCTCCAGATGAGAACTCGGCCTGACCAATGCCTGGATTCAGCCACGTGAGACCCTGAGCAGAGGACCCGGGTAAGCTGTGGCCAGATTCCTGACCCGTGCTGCTTTAAGCGGCTAAACTGTAGTCATTTGTTACACAGCAGTAGAAAACTAATACATAATTATTCAACAGATGTATCCACTTTTCTGTATGTGTGTTATATTTCTCAATTTTAAAAGATTAGGGGGAAAAATGTTAGCATTCAACAGTAGAAAAGGTCAGGGCAAACAGTAAAAGAACTATACCCAAATGTTGGCAAGAATGCTCTCAGATGGTCTAACTCTGGGAGGAAACCGTGGTGGGTTTGGTTGGCCTGTTTGCCCCTAGAGAGCTTGCTGCCCTGACCCTGTGGCCTTCCTGAGCTGAATCGATTGTGAGGTCGGGAGCCAGATTGCGGGCCCTGAGTTTTTCCCTCAGCTTCAATGCTTCCTCCTGCCTGTGTGTCTCAATAAGCCTAGATTTGCTCATCTTTAAAATAAGGTAACAGTGGCACCTGACTCGTGGGAAGATGTGGTGAGCCAGTCATTTCAGTGGACCAAGTTAAGTGGCCAGCAGCCCTTGTAGCCCTCACCTGCCATGGAGCTGTCAGTGAGCCGGGCAGGGGGCTGAGTCCAGCTCCAGGATGGGGCCCGGATGTTTCTACACCAGGGGCAGCGATCCCGTCCCCATGCCAGTGAGTGCTTCAGGAATCTAAGTTGGTCATTGTCCACCATTCCCTGAGCCATCCAGGAAGGATTCGCATTCAATTTGCAGGGGTGTATGGTCGGAGGTTCTGGAAGAGGGTTCCTGTCTTCCGAGAGGCATCTGTGGAAAGAGATGGCCTTTCCTTCTCCAGATGCCATCTGGGAGGATGAGCCGTGGGCAGCCAGGGACGATGCAGTCATGAGGCCCCCAGGCTGCCTCTGAAGGAGAGTAGAGCTGGCCTCACCACCTGCTGCAGGAGCTGGAGCCCCCAAAACTCCTCCTACGTCCAGACCCAATGATACGGACTGACACACTGCAGCATTGTTGCGACTGTGGTGAGTTGGGGTTTCTGGTACTTGACGGGCTGAACTTCCATCCTGAGGCGTGAGCCATGTATAGCCCTTCCCTGGCTGTCTGCTGGGAGGTGAGGATGAGGGACAGTTGACACTGGACCCTGTGTCTACAGCTCCCCCTGCACTTGGGCAGGGCGGGACCGGCACAGTGGCGGGCACTGTGTCGCAGCTGACACTGCCGAGGCCTCCTGCGTGCTGGCTGCAGCTGCTTCCCCGCTGTCCACAGCCCGGTGTCGCTCGGGCTGCCATGCAGTCCCACAGGCCGGGAGGCTTCAACAACACTTGCGTGTCATCTCCCAGTCCTGGAGGCTGCAAGTCCAGGATCAAGGTGTCGGCAGGGTTGGTTCCTCTGGGGCCGCTCTCCTTGGCTTGTAGACGCCGACCCTAGGACACCGGTAGGATTGGATCAGGCCACCTTCGTGACCTCGTTTTACCTTAATCACTTCTTTAAGGGCCCCATCTTCTGAGGTCCTGGGGGTTAGGGCTTCAGCGTGTGAATTTTGAGAGGACACAATTCAGCCCATTACAAACCCCCACTTCACAGATGACGCTAAAGCAGAGATAGGCCAGGCCATGTGCATAGGCCACATGGCTAACCAGGGGTGGGCCCCCCCCAGTGCTTCCTCTCTGCCATGGACTGGATGCTGTGTCCCCCCAAATTCATATGTTGAAACCCTGATCCCCGACATGATGCTGTCAGGAGGTAGAGTCTTTGGGAGGTAAATAGGTCGTAAGGGTGGGGCCCTCATAAAGGCATTAGTGCCCTTTTAGGAAGAGACACCAGAGAGCTCGCTCTGCCCCACTCCTCCTGCCACATGAAGACTCAGTGAGAAGGTGGCTGTCTGCAAACCAGGAAATGGGACCCCACTAGACACCAGATCTGCCAGCACCTTGATCTTGGACTTCTAGACTCTAGAACTGTGAGAAATAAAAGTTGTTTAAGCTACCCGGTCGCTGGTGCTTTTGTTATAGTAGCCCAAGCTGACTGAGACAGTCCCCTGCACCAGCCACTGTGCTCTGCTGCCTCTGACAACGTGTCATGAAGCACCTGTGTGCTGGGGCGAAAGTGCCATTAGCCGTGTTATTTGCCCTTCATGCTGCGCCTACTGATATATTTGGAGCCTAGCAAAGGCTCCATAAATGCTGCTGCGCATCTGACTTTTGAATTTGCACAGGATGCCGCCCTCACGGTCAGGCACTTGGCAGTCGTTAAATGAATGAAGGAAAGGCGCCAGCTCTGAGGAAGAGAAACCACTACAGTTGATCCTCCCTATAATGCGACCAGATCAACCTTCTAATTCCCCCCATCCAGCCTCAGGGACAAATGCCACCCAAGGGAGCATCGAGCCAACAAGGGATCTGCACCAGCACCAGCGACAGTTTCCAGCCCGGGCCTGTGGACTGTCGCTTCCCTTCCTGTTCTACCTGCCACCTTCCTCTCACTCCCAGAGCTCACTCTGGCTTCCATTGTGATACTAGGTACCCATGGTTTAGCCCAGGCTAGCCCAGGGCCGTGTCCCTGTTTGCAGGCCTGCATCTTCTCCTGCCACCCCGGCCATAGAGGCCTAGGGCTCAGCTGCCCTTGGAGTCCCCCAGGCCCCTTCCTGGGAGCCTGGACACCACCGGCCTGGGGCTTGGATGTTTGCTCTTGTCTGCAGAATTTCACAAAAGAAGCCAAGGGTCCCTGGGCCCCAACTGCGGCCCCAAGAGCTTTGCCAAGGAGACAGGCCCCCGCTGATGGGCGGGCGAATCTTCCCAGGCCGGCTTAGGTCGTGAGGTTGGCCTGGCAAAGACCAGACGAGCCGGATGAGGGCCGGATTGCAAGCAAGCAGCTCAGCGGGCTTTATCGCCGTTTTCTGCAGAACAAAGGCCCGGCTGGCCCCGGGAGCTCACGCTGCTGCTCTATTGAAATCTGGAGGTGGCTCTCTATTAATCACTCCCCTCGGTGCCTCAGAGGCTGAAAAAAGGACTCAAACAAAACCTCTTTTCTAAGCAGGAAGAGCTTTGCAGGGGCCTGAGCAGAAAGATTCCCCCAACCCCACGAGCCAGCCTAATATTAACGAGTCTCCTTGGCCTCCCGGACTCACACACAAACAAGAGAGGCTGCCCGGCTGCGTGGAGAGGGGGGTTTGGAATGCGACCAGCTCCACTCCGTGCAGGAAGCAGGGCCGGTGCGCCACGGGTCTCGTCTTCATGCAGCCCCTTCCTTGTTTTAGCTTAGACACCAAAAAGACCCAATTGTATGATTTTTTTTTAAAGTATACGTATACTAGGAGCATGGGAGAGAAAAAAACCAAAATTCTCATTTCCTTTCTTCCTTAGACATAACCTTGAACCACAACTCCTTTGTCTCTCTTTTTTCTGATATTGCTGTTCTGCATTAAACAACAACTAATATCACATTATTCATCAACCTATAAATACAAAGTTTGGCTTCTGTTTTGTTTTTGAGACAGTGTCACTCTCTTGCCCTGGCTAGAGTGCCGTGGCGTCAGCCTAGCTCACAGCAACCTCAAACTCCTGGGCTCAAGTGATCCTCCTGCCTCAGCCTCCTGAGTAGCTGGGACTACAGGCATGTACCACCATGCCTGGCTAAATTTTTCTATTTTTAGTAGAGATGGAGTCTCGCTCTTACTCAGGCTGGTCTTGAACTGAGCTCAAATGATCCGCCCGCCTCAGCCTCCCAGAGTGCTAGGATTACAGGCATGAGCCACCACGCCCGGCTCTGGCTTCTGTTTTTAAACAGAAAACTACAGGCCAAAACGCCAAGCAATCATTTCCCCAGACAAGTCCTCATTGCCCCGGTGACCAGACCTGCTACCTGTGCATGTGCACGTGGACTGTCCTGTTGCAGAGAAATGCTGCATATTTAGCCAGAGACTGTGGTTCCTATCAGGCAGAAGGGGCAACAGCCCTAGGTTTGTATGCCTCCCAGTGGAAGCACATTCTTTTTCATATAAATTAAAAAAAAAAAAAAAGGAAAAACTGGCTCCAATTGCATTTGAGTGTTAGATATTCATATCTGAGGGCAGAAGTCCGTCCAAAGCAAGTGCATAACATCAGCTTAAAAAACCAAATACACAGAGATACAGCAATTCATTGAAAAAGCACTGTCGTTGGCCTAGCAAGGCGGGGGTGTACTTCAAAGTATAGATTTTGGCATGGCTTGGATACAGCAGTCATCTTATGAATCTAAAACAGAAATAAGACAGGACAGAAACAAAGTCTGCACTGCAGTGAGAGACTGCATGGTGGCATTGTTTATTTGTTTGTTTTTGATCACAGCACAATGGCATCTGGTACATAATATGCATTTAGGAATTATTTAAATACTATGTGGTAGATGGTCCCCAGTCCTTCAGCACCCTGTAGTAAGATTATACATCCGCATCTTTTGCCATGCAACTTTGCATGCCTCCCAGTAGAAAAAGTGGCATTACGTCCCCATTGATTTGGGGCCTGGCCATGTGACTTGCTGTGGTCAGTGGATTTCAAGTAGAAGCCCACCCTGTGCTAGCTCCAGGCTGAGAACTTAAGAAGCACAGTAAGTTCTGCCAATCCTCTTACAGTTCTGATGTCCATGATAAGAACATGTCCTGCGTGGTGACTGGCCCAAGGAGAATGAGAAGCCCATGGAGGAGACCTAACCCCAGCTGGCAACCTGGAGCCAGGCCCAGTGGAGCCCAGCAGAGCTGCAGCCATGCCACAGGCCCCTGATGGAGAAATACATGCTTATTGTTTAAACTGCTAAGCTTTGGGGAGGGGGAATTGTTTGTTACGCAGCCCTGCAGCAGCAGCAGCTGACCAGTACATAATATCTATCTCTCCAGCTGAGGCCAAATCTGATTTTGCTCATGGTATCTGCAGCTAGTTGTACTTTTTCTGGCATGTAATGGGAGCTTGATAACATTTGGTGAATAGGTGAATGAATGAGTGACACCTTTTACTTGGAAAACTCTTTTCAGTTTTCGAAATGTTTGATTGAGTTAGGTTGGCTGGACGATTTGCTCTTAACCCCATTTTACAGGTTAGGAAATGAAGGAAGGTCAAAAGTCTTGCTCGTGTTCACACTGACAGGAAGTAGGGAGAGGACAGACGGAGCCTGACTGACCCAGAACTTCTGTTGTGAAATTTGGCTATCTTGGTATTAAGCACACACGCTGTGATTCCTCGAGTACTAAGTTTGATGCAATTTCATCCACTGGATTTACAGGGCTTTTTTAATGCCTAGATTCATTTGGAATTTACCATGAGCCAAAAAATGTCCCAGGCTTTGAGGCAAAGGGTAAACTGAGGCAAGGAAATGAGCCATGCAGATATCTGGAGAAAGGTCTTAGGGGACTGTAGCACCAAGGCCCCAAGGCCTAGGCAGATGGAGTTTGTTTGAGGGAGGCAAGGAGTAGTTTCCTGTGGCCCTGTGGCCGCTGTTAACAAATTACCTCCAACTGGGAGGATTAAAACAACAGGAATTTATTCCCTCCCAGTTCTGCAATCCAGAAGTCCAAAAGCAAGGCATCGACAGGGCTGCACCCCCTCCAACGGCTCCGGGAAAGGATCCGCCCCCATCCCTTCCAGCTTCTGTTGGCTCCACGAGTTCCTTGGCTGTGGCCACAGGGCTGCAGCTCTGCCTTCGAGGTCACTCGGCTGAGGCAGAGCCAGCAAGGGGTGGGGATGGAGATCTTATAGGGCCTTGGGGGTCGCTGTCATCGCCGTGGCTTTGGCTTTCCATGAGACGGGAAGCCATGGAGCAGGGGAGGGCCTTACACTTCCAAGGAATCACCTGGGTGTTGCACTGGGCTTACACAAGAGGAGGGACAGAGAGATAAAACGAGTCCTGCAGGAGGCCAGGTCCATTCTGGGGGGGGTGATTTGGAGCAGGGTCATAGCAGAGAAGGGGTGGAGAGGGGTAGAGGATGTGCTTTCTGCAGGGGTGGTGAGGGAAGAGCCGAGAGGGGCTGCTGTAGATTCTGAAGAGAGAGGACAAAAAGAGAGAACTCAAGGACCACACCAAGGTTTGGGGCTGGGAGCAGGTGGCGATGGGCCGGGCCAGCCCTGCTCGTGGAGTCGCATGAGGTGTGCGAGCTGAAGAGACTGAGACACACGCCAGTAACAGGGCTACTCAACCACGATACTATACCAATAAGATGCCTGGCCAGGACTCCGACCTGGGTGATCCGGGCAGGACGTGGAGTGCCCATCTCTTGAGTACCTGCTGGCCTGTCTCTGTGCCGGGCCTGGGGGCTACAAACTGGATGCATTTCCAGAGGGGTGTACATGGGACGGGGCATGTGCCCTAGGACATTTGCCCCGGGCCTTGACC
The DNA here is from genome assembly GCA_963574435.1 of Cheirogaleus major. Lineage (NCBI taxonomy): Eukaryota > Metazoa > Chordata > Mammalia > Primates > Cheirogaleidae > Cheirogaleus > Cheirogaleus major. Next base: position 8,022 of record CAUYPO010031205.1, read on the forward strand.
AGCAGGTCAGGTTTGCAGGCTGGAGCTGAGGCAGAAGAGCCCCCTGGGAGGAGCAGGGAAGGCCTGGGGAGGACAGAGTGCAGAAGGCAGGGCCACCAGGAGAGCACGTGCTGATGGCGCGTGGACACGGCAGTGGGCTCGTGGCAGCAGCCTCCAAGAAGACATGCCCATGTCCTTGTCCCTGGAACCTTGACTCTCACTTTACATGGCAAATGGTGTGAGCAAATTACCCTCGGAGAAGCTTGTCTTCACATGCACCACACGTGTCCTTATAAGAGGGACGCAGAGGGACACAGATGGCCACGTGACCACAAAGGCAGAGACTGGAGCAATGCAGCCTCAAGCCAAGGGAATGCCTGGAGCCATCGGAAACTGGAAGAGACCAGGGAGGACCTGCCCCAGAGCCCTTGGAGGGAGCACAGCCCTGCTGACACCTTGACTTTGGACTTCTGGCCCTGCAGTGCTTCCCAAGGAGCAATCACACCTGTAAAGGTAGGAAACTTCAGGTAGAGCTGAGGGCCTACTCACTGTTATTCCCCAGGAAGAGCTCAGGAACCCAGCTGATCTTTAAAAAAATTTCTAAAAGCCACAAATGATTGGGAAGTTTTGTGTTTTGCCTAACAGTTTGTAGCACAAATCAATGCACGGGTCCTACAAAAAAATTCAGAGATGTTTTTCTCATCCTCAACGGGGACTTTTTTTTTTTTCCTAAACCTCCAGCCTAACTTCAAAGTTTAACCAATAAGAATAGTGAGGAAGGTTTGCACTTTGGTACCCAACTCACCCCCTTGTCCTCTGGTGCTCTCTTGCTATTCCTCCCAAAGCACAAACTTTGCAAACTTTGCAAAAACAGTGTTTTGCGAAGTGTGGTTGATAAGTGCACATACTATACAGTTACTAAAAATGATGTCAACAAAGAATTTTTAGTAAAATGGGGAAATACCATATCAAGTGGGAAAAAACAAGATAAGAAACTGAAAGTAGCCAGCAGTAGGATTATGTATGAGATTAATTTCTTTTTTGTATATATTTCCCTGATTTCTTACAATGAATGCCTGTTGCAGTTGTAATTGAGAGAATTATAGTTTTAAAAGTGAAATGTAACAGAAACTAGAACTCTCTAATATTCTTTTTCTCCCCTATGCTACCTTTTTTTTTTTTTTTTGATGATTGACTTTTGTGGTCCATATAAGTTTCTTTTGTTCAATTCTTGATATACTCGCTCGTTGCTTGGTAACAATCATCTTTAATGAGGCCTCTTCCTCACTGGCACTTTGCAGTAAGGCTGCGTTGCACAGCAATCTGGTGTGAGATGGTTTCAGACCAGGGCAATGGCAAAACTACCTGAATAATTTCCTGGATGTGGCTATTACTGGCAACTTCCCAAAACATTGCATTTAACAACTGTACTAGGAAGAATAACACCTTAAAAATTTGTGGTTCCTTGTTTCTGCTTTGACAGCCAGGCGTGAGCATCTCTCCTTCTCTCCATTCCTTGCATGCATGCTGTTCTCTGCCCCATTGCAGCAAACACTTTCTGGTTGCCTACATAGTGCCTGACCCTGCTTTTCTAGCCAGAGAACCCAGATTTTGTCCACATACTCACTTTCCACCAGCTTGAGAGGAGGTGGACCCCAGCCCCTAAGACAGAATCATGACAGAACCAAGAAAAGCAAGGTGATCTCTAGGCCCTTGCTGGGAGTTGGGTCAGGCACAGGCATGTGGTGTCATTTTTGCCAATGAGACAAGAGGGGACATGTGCTGGGGGAAGGGAGTGCCTGAAAAAAGGGTCTCTGTTCCTAAAAAGGGTTGGATACAGCAAAAATGGCCTCTGGATCCTGACTCATGAAGATAGGAGGCCTAAGGTCCTGGCAGCCACCTTGAAACCATTAAAGCCAATGTGCCAAGGACAGAGGATCAAATGACAAAGAAACTGAGTCCTCGATGACATTGCAGAATCAGAGTTAGCCTACCCACGATTGCCCCATCTGCTAAGTTCCTATTATGTAAATCCCCTTGGTGTGGGAGCGTGTTGAGTTGGGCTTTCTGCTATCTGCTATCAGAAACTGTCTAACGGAGCCAGCACTTGAGTTAAGTCCATGCATGGTGTGAGTCCCCTGAGCTCCCTCTGTGCAGGGTGACGCACTCCTCCGGGGTCACCCCCACACTCCTGGACTACACCTGTGACCCTGGTATAATTATAACAATACCTGCCTCGTTTTACTCTCAAAAATGTCCCAGTTTCAGATGATCAATTATGCCAGCCACTGTTGTGGGTTGAATTTTGTACCCCCTAAAATTCATATGTTGAAGACCTAACTCTCTGTACCTCAAAATGTGGCCTTATTTAGAAATAAGGACATTTCAGATGTAATTAGTTACGATGAGGTCACACTGGAGAGAGCCCCTGACCCAACATAACTGGTGTCCTTATAAAAGGGGGAATTTGGAGACAGACACACACACAGGGAGAGCACCATGGGAAGATCAGAGAAACGCTGCCACAAGCCACAGAGCTGCTAGAAGCTGGCGAGAGGCCTGGGCAGACCCTGTGCCAGCATCTCAGAGGGAGCGTGGCCCTGCCAACACCTTGGTCTTGGATGTCCAGCCTCCAGAACCACGAGAGAATAAGTTTCTGTCACTTAAGCCACTTGGTCTGTGCCACTTTGTTACATCAGCTCTAGCAAACTCATAGACAGGATGGAGATCAGCTCTGTCAGGAGGCGGCCATGGCCCAGGGAACCTTCTAGATGAGAAGCCCTCTCCATATGTTCAGCATATGGCGAAGCCTGAGGCTCCATGGTCTATGCTACAAGCGAACCTGAGAACACAGCGGTGGGTCGCACTCTCCTGCCCAGTTTGTGGTGCTCTGTTCTGGCAGCTCTAGCTAACAAATAAGGCCATCCTGCCCACAGGGGGTGTCCGGGGAGAAGAAATCACTTCTGGCCGCAGGTGACCAGAGGTGTTGGCATTTGGGATGGGGCTTTGAAGGGTAGGTAGGATGCCACAGGCAAGTGTGGCATGTGAGGAGAGGCATGAAATGCCCAGGGAAATGTGTGAGCAAAAGGCAAAATTATAGACAACCCTGTTAACTCATCCTGACCATAAGAAAATGGGTGCAAGGAAACAACTAGACCTGAAACTCCTCTGAGATGGAGAATCCCTCTGCTGTGAGTGGCAGCAGTAGAGGAAATAGGGACCCTCTTTTTACAGTCCTTTGAGGTTAAATTAAACCCCTGGGAAGCCTCCAGACCCCAACACGCTTGGCAGCATGTTGTGGCGGAAAGATACGTGGAGAACACAGTTTTGCTGAGAGCAGCCTGCAACAGGCACCATTATCACCTACGCTCCACACCCAGGGCGCCCGCTGCTCTCGCTGGGTTTTCAGCTGAATGAAACAACTGCTGTTGGGCCCTTAAGCAGAATCAGACATAGTTTTAACAAGCTACATTATAGGAACTGCTTGTTCTTAAAAGTTAAACAGTACATCAGGTAAACAGACTCTAAGATTACTTCAAGGGGAAACTTCACATGCTTAGAACATTTGCACTCCTTTGTCCAGCTAGCAAGCAGGATGCTTGCTGTAGGGTCACTACAAGACCCTGTGGCACACATCAGACTTACTGATGAAATACTGAAACTGTTCCCTTTGAGACCAGGAGCTAGCAAAGGATGCATTTCTATTCAAAATTTTACTGGAGGTACTAGCCAGCATACTAAAGCAAGAAAAATAAATTAGAAAATTAAGAGTTTAAAAATTAAAAAAAACCCCAAACTGTCATTATTTGCAAGTTATATGAATGGGTGTATGGAGAACTCAAAATTATCAATAGATATATGATTAGATTTAATGAGTTGAACAAGGCTGCTAGGTATGTAATCAATTGTATTTCTATACAGCAGCTACAAACAGCAAATGATGTTTAAGAAAAAATACCATGTAAAGTAGCATAAAAAATATGAAGGACGTGGGAATGAATTTAAGAAAAGATATGTACAGTATCTGCAGGGATATTATAAAATCTCATTTAGAGGCATTAAAAAGGACTAAATAGATGGGCAGATGCACTATTTTTCGTGGATTAGAAAACTCAGTATTGTGAAGATGCCAGTTTTTCCCCAAATTGATTTATAGATCTAATGCAAGCCTAATCAAAATCCAAGCATTTTTATTATGAAACTTGGCAAGCTTATTCTAAAACTTCAATAGAAACACATAGAGCAAAGAATAACCAAGACAAACCCACAGAAGAACAAGGTGGGGGCACTGGCCCGACCAGATTTTAATAATTATTTTAATGCTATGACACTTAATACAATATGGTGTTGATTTAAGTATATACGAATATACCAGTGAAACAGGACAAAGAGCTCAGAAACAGATCCATCTACTTTATTATAAAAGTGGCACTGCAGACCCATGGGGAAAAGACAGACTTTTCAATCAGTGGTGCTAAGAAAACTAAGCATTCATATGATAAAAGAAAGTGAACCCCTGTCTTATACCATATGCAAAAATCAATTCCAGGTGGATTAAAGAATTAAATGAGAAAGGCAAAGCTGTAAAATTGGGGATGTTTTTGAGGTGGGATCTTGATATGCTGCCCAGGCTGGTCTCGAACTCTGGGCTCCAGTGATCCTCCTGCCTCAGCCTCCTCATTGTCTGAGACTACAGGCAAAATTAAAATTTTATTTATTTATTTTTTACTTATTTACTTTTTTTTGACAGAGTCTCTCTCTGTCACCTAGGCTAGAGTGCTGTGGCTTCAGTCTAGCTCACAGCAACCTCCAACTCCTGGGTGCAAGCAATTCTCCTGCCTCAGCCAAGATTAAAATTTTAAACAGATATTATGGGAGAATATCTTCATGACACTGTGGTATAATTTCTTAGATAAGTTATTAAAAACATTAATCATAAAGGAAAATAGTGATAAATTTGACTGAATTAAAATTAAGAGCATGAGGCCCCAGGTTCTTTCTCTAGCACTTCCACCAAAAAAAAAAAAGAGAGAAGGAGAAAAAGAAGGTGTTCATCAAAGTACAGCAACAAAAAGAAAATGAAAATGAAAAGGCCAGTCACCAAGTGCTGGAAGATATAACCAACCAGGGCTAGTTTTCCAACTATTCATAGAACTTCATACCAATAGAGAAAACAAATGACCCAATAGAAAAATGGGCAAAAGACTGAAACAGACACTTCACAAAGGAAACACTCCAAATGGCCAATAATAATTCAACCTCATTAGAAGTCGTACAAGTGCCTATTAAAACAATAATGAGATATATTTATCCCCTCCAGACTGGCAAAAATTTAAAAGTATGACTGAGCGAAGTGATGGCAAAGATGTAGGGTAATGGGAAGGCGTACCCTCCAGGTGGGAGTGTAGATTGGTATATACCTTTGAAAAACACTTTGGCATTGCCTAGAAAATTTGAATTTTTCGTATCCTATGACTCAGCAAATCTACTTCTACACACATAACCCAGGACAATGATTCTCAAACCTTAGCATGCATCAGAATCTCTTGGAGGGCTTTTGGGCCCCACTCCCAGAGTTTGAGTCAGTATGTTTGGAGTGGGACCTGAGAATGTGCATTTCTAACAAGTTCCCAGGTGACACTGATGCTCCAGGTCTGGGGACCATATTTTGAAAACCACCACCCCAGAGAAACGCGTACACTAGGATATATATGCAAGAACTGTTCATTCAGTAATAGCTAAAAATGTCCATCAGCAATTGAATGAATAAAGTATGGTATATTCATACAATGGAATACTATGAAGCATTGGAAATGAATGAACTACAGCCAGGAGCAAAGGGTAGATTCATCTCCAAACAATTCCCAAAGCCAGACACAAAAGACCATATACAGTGTAAACTCAATCATAAAAAGTTTTAAAAAGCAGTAAACTCAAACCATGTTATTAAGGGTTGCAAGCATATGTGATACAACTGTAAGGAAAAGCAAACAGCTATGATCAAAACCACTGGCAGAGAGGCTTCCTCCAGGGAAAAGGGAAACGAAGCACGCCAGTAACTAAGTTATGGCCTCTTGGTTGCACATCCACCCTTTCATGCTGGGCTTTGTGAAGTTGGGGCAGAGACCTGCACCACCCTTTTCTGTTCTTAGGCTCTTCCCATAGATGGCGATAGAGAAAGACTGTAGGGCCGGAAGAGGAAGGAAGGACTTCCTCCTTCCTGTCCCTTTCCTTTGGGTCTCCACCTGTTTCCTGTCCCTTTGAGCTGGATCCTAGCAAAACTTATTTACTCTTGCATCATCAGTTCCTCTCTGTAACAGGAGCTAAATCTTGTCTGCCATTTTTCTAACACTTTACAGAAGCATCCTCATTGAGACCCCCACAGCCACCAGCACTAGCCAGCCCATGTCCTTATAAATGGAGTTTCAGCTCCTCTAAGTTCCAAAATTCCAATAATTCCAACTTCTTCATTTTGTGCCTCCCCACACCCCACCTAGGGTTAGTATCTACTCCATCCAGTTGCTGCCTCCAAGATACACTTAGAATTCTCTTTTTGTCCTTTCGGTTACCTAGTTTACAATTTTATACCTAGTCAACAGTTCTTCATATCAAGTTCTTTCTGTTAAAATAACTCGGTGCCTTGTTTTCATGCTTGTTGCTTCATTGTCACCTCTAGCATTGAGCCCGTTTTCCATACAGCCAGGAGGGGACAGGCAAAGGGGAAATGGCACTTGTCAGTTGATCTGCCCCTTTCAAAGAGCTTTCTACTGGGATGACCAGCTGTCCCTGTTTGTTCAGGTCTGAGGCAGAGGAGTTCTCCAGGATGCAGGGCTTTCATTGCTGAAACCAAGAAAGTCTGGACAAACTGAGATGAGTTGGTCACCCTAAACTCTGTGACTTCTGTGTAAAGTACATTCACCATAATGTCTCTGGCCACCTCTGGTTTCAAGGAGGGCTGGGATATGTAGGTTTTTAGCTGGGCTCATTACCACCCCTGGCAAAATCAGAGTTCTGTTCATTAGGAGGAGGGCAGAATGGGTACTGGGGAGGCAGCTAGAGGTTCTGCCCTTTTAACTCCAGACTATGATCATTAACCACCCGCAACACGGCCGGAGATCACACAGCTGTCATCAGAGCTGTGAGCAGAAGCCAGGTCTTCTGATGGTGGCCCCCCAAAGGCACAATGCCTATTTTCCTCATTGGAACAATGATTCATTTCTGGCAGCGTAGAGAGAGAATCATTTCCATCTTTTAGCATTTTCAGTCTTCAATGACTAATTATATTTTGTAGGTCAGATGTTTATGCAGTAAAGCTTCCCCCCATGTATTGGATAGTTACTGAGGGAAAGTGGCCACCAAATGGAACCATGGCCATTTTATGTATGCTCCATTTTTCTTTCTGTGTTTGCTGTCAAGCTTGGCTCTTCCCAGTTGGGAATCTGAGTTGTAAGTTCTTAGTTTTGAGAGGGGCTTAGGAATCCCATGTCCTGTACTCTCTTTTTATTTTGTATTTACGGGTACTTTTCTCAGACATGAGTTATTGTTTTATCCTAGATGTCTTTATTCTAGGCATCTTTTGGTACCTGCAGTTACTCTTATTGAGTTGGTAAGGAAATGCTTGCTTGGGAGGATTTCAAATCCAATAAATGCATATGCCGACTCGCTTTCATTTCAACAGCTAGCTGTTTTTGCTTTATGGCATTAATATACATAAGAAGAGGGGGGCAAAATTATATCATAGATTTTTTTTTCTTAACTTAAACTTTATAAGACTCTCTTAGCCAGCTTGGTGTTTTCCTTTGAAGCATTCATAGGTTAAACTGTACAGGGAAAATATGATCAGTAGATGTTAGACAGCAAGGGCTGCTGGGCCTGGCATGCTTCATGTGCATTTTGTGCCCCGCCATACATGGTCACCAGAGGCCGCATATCTGCAAGGTACACGCAAAACAGGAGGCTAGATCTCATCTGCTTTCGATTACTGCCTTGCTGAGTGGGTTTGGTACAACCACGCTTCTTATACACGGCCGCGTTGTCGGGCTGGAAGCCAGGGCTTCTCAAATTCCATTTCCTTCTCTAGGAGACGAATTTCTTCATAGATGTGGGAAGCTACATTTGCTTTTTCCTCTTCTCCCACTTCAAAACAGGAATATGTTAATATATATTTAGAGCGAGAAGCAAGCAGTTCCTACATCCAGCATGTGATTCACTAACGTCCAATTTCATTTTCTCTCCTTGTCTCCATTTAATTCCTTCTTCCCTGGTGAGAACTCTGAAAATTTCTAGTTAAACTCCTACGCTTTAATTTTTTTTTCATTTAAGCTTTGATTATAATTTTAGGTTGAACCATATGAAAGTAATGATAATTAACCATATTTGACCATTTTTGAACAGCAGTTGCATGTGATTCGACGTAATACTAAGTTGCACATACAGAGATCTTGCTTACATACAGGACAGTGCACCAAGCTCTTACACACATGACCCTCAGTTAGTCTGGAGGTTTATATGAAGTGGGGAAACTGAGGCATGCAGAGAGATTAAGCAGCTTGTGCAGGGTCGTGCAGTTAGTAAGTGCTGAAGCTTCAGTTAGAACCTGGGGGTCTGGCCGCAGAGTCTGTCCATGCACTCAACAACACCAGCACACCACCAGCTCTCCCATCCTCAAGGACAGAAACATATCATCATCTGCGTGGATTATAAAGCATTTTGTAGAAAAGTACTGAGTGAAAGGTTTTTGCTTATGTATAATATTTTATAACTTGCCCTTCAATTAATAGCTTGCATCCGTTTGCAAAGATCAGGGGGTAGGAAGAGCTGCAGTGACCTTTGTCATCAGACCTGCCTGAGCGCCAAGCCCAGGCTCTGCCATTTGCAATAGCAGCACGACCCTCACCCCAGTTACTTCACCTCTTCCAATCTTAGTTTCACTTTTCTGCTCTATAAGATGAGACTAGTAAAAATGCCTCTCCCAGGGTGCCTAGCACAGCACCTGGCACACAGTAAGTGCTCCATAAATGTTAACTAAAATACATTATGACACACCAAATTGCAAAAGAAAGAGCTGAGGATTAGTAATGGGGAGGTCTGCTTCTGTGACTAGTCTGGTTGTTTTTTTTACTAGCAGTCTCCGTGACCTCGGACAAGTTGCTTGAAGTTTATCTGTCTTCTCAGGTATAGAAGCAGCAATGACAAGGGTCTGTCCAGGAATGCTACAGGATGGAGTAAGTGTGGGAAGTGACTAGGGTGTTCTGGAAAAGACCCTGGACTTGCAGGAGAGAGAGTCCCGGGCTCCAGGCCCCCTTTAGCAGCTTGGGCGCCATGAGGCTTGGGCATATCACCCATGCTGTTTCACTCTCAGCCACATGGGTATAAACTGGGAAGGATCATGATCTCTCCCTCTGTTTTGGCATCTGTGAGCAAATCAGACTTTAAAAACAAAACTAAACTCTGAAAACAGTAAGGTGTTATTTTAAGACATGAAGAAATACTTTGTAAAATGTATCTGGCAGGATATTTCCTGATATATAAATTTGAATTTTGTTCTCTTCATGTTTATTTCTGGAAGTAGCCAGGCCCTCGTCTGGCAGAGGCTGGATTGCAGGGCTGAAAGCAAAGTGTTCAGTGAGGGGCTTATACTGGGACCTCCCAAAAGGGAAAAAGAAAGGGGGGACATTCCCAGAGGAGGTGGCTCCCAGCCCCAGAGGACGAGTCACAAGCCAAGGTCAGGCCCACGCGGTGGCTCACACCTGTAAGCCCAGCACTCTGGGAGGCCAAGGAGGGAGGATCACTTGAGCCCAGGAGTTTGAGGTTGCAGGGAGCTGTGGTGACACCACTGCACTCTAGCCTGTCTCAAAAAAATAAAAATAATAATAATTAAAAAAACAAGCCAAGGTGAGGGAAGGAAGGGAAGGATCCAGATGACAGGGTGTTATGAGCAACAGGGACCCACATTCTGCTGCCTTTGAAGAACCGCAGAAGGGATGGCTGGGTCTCAGAAACTGGACTTTCCAGCCTTGCCCAAAGATTTCTGCACCTGAGCTTAGCCATGCAGCTGGGGGATGCTGAGCCTCAGGGAGCCATGCAGTCTCAGTAGACGTATCAGCAGAGATCAGTGTGGGCCAGAGGCCCCAGCCTGCTCATTCTAGACAGGAGACGTTGCCTTTGCACGAGCCTGGAATGGAGGGAGAAGAAACCCAGTAGTGACCAAAACTGAACTTTGCACTACTTATGCACTCAAAGAATTATTGTGACTTTTCGAAGAAAGAATATGAGATTTCCTATATCCCATATAATGGCTGCAAATTCATACTCATCCAGCCATTCAATAAATAGTTTCCAAGCACCTACTATGTGCCAAGTCCTCTTACAGGTGCTCGGATTACCTCAGCAAACCGAAGCGAGCACCTACCCTCCTGGGGCTTATATGCTAATAAATTCTTTGCACATTTTACATTTATAAATTATGTAAAAATAGAGAAGATTGCAATTATTTAGCTCCTGCTGGGAAGTCTGGACTTTGAATAAATAGTATGGTTTCAGGTAAGCAGGGAACTCCAAGCTAAAGTCTGATGGATGCATATTAATAAATAACAAATAAAAGTCTGCTATTGTTCAGTGCCCTTCCTCACTGCAGAGTTCTCCAAGGCAGAGTGGATGCCGTGAAGAGTGAATAAAAGAAAGATATCGAAATGGAACCCTGAGGAATAAATAACCCTTGGAAAAAATACTTGGTACAAAGAGCATGAAGCTATCCAAGCCAGGTTTGCAATAAGCAAGGTCAGGACCAAACTCCCCCTTATTGGGGAGGTCTCTTTTTAGACCTCCAAGGTAAGCTGGCGGAACGTGGCCTCCTGGGCGAGAGGCAGGTGCGTGGGGTGGGAAGCCGGCGTCTTCCAAGAGCGTATGCACTTGCCACTGCCGTTCTCGTACTGCTCAAAGTCTTGGCTATTTGTCACTTTAGAGTAAAAGGATGAAGCGTGCAGGAGGGCCTCGTGAGCTGCAGTAAAAGGCTGCTTACCACGAATCCACGTAAAACGAGAACCAAAAGTTTTGAATTTTGTGAAGTTTTGTGAGTATTGTAAAAAAAAAAGTATGCTTCAGTCTTTACCTAGAAAGATGATCAACATACGTTGATTTAACTTATACTTAACTGAATTCTATGCATACAAAATTTTAGCTCATTTTTTAACAGCTCTGAGATATAATTTACATACCATAGAAATCCCCCATTTTGCGTGTGCAAGTTGGTGGCTTTTAGTCTATTCACAGAATTGTGCATCCACCACTATCGTTAATTTTAGAACATTTTCATTACAATAAAAAGAAATGCCACACCCCTTAGCCATCACCTCCCCCCCCAAGCCCCCATCCAGCCCTAAGCAACAATGAATCTACTTTCTATCTCTATGGACTTGCCTGTTCTGGACATTTCATATAATTGAACTGTATAGTTCAATATGTGGTCGTTTGTGACTGGCATCTTTCACTTAGCACAATGTTTCGAAGTTCATCCATGTTGTAGCATGCATCAGTACTTAGTTCCTTTTTATTGTCACATAGTATTCCATTGTACTTTGTTTATCCATTCTTCAGTCGATGGAGATGGGGTTGCTTCCAAAGTAGAGCTGCTACGAACAGTCACATACAGGTTTCTGTGTGGATGTATGTTTTCATTTCTCCTGAGTAGATACCTAGGAGTGAAACGTGTACAAATTCTTAGAATGAAAAAAAGAAAAGAATGAATTAACTGTGGGGTTTTGGTTTTTTTTCCACAGGTTTCTGTTGTGTTTTGGGGGGCAGGGCTTGGTAGAGACCTGGGAAGGAAGCTAATGTTGTAAATGCTTGGTTAGGGACCATCTTTACATTATAATAACATTTCTTTTCCTTCACAGCTGCACAACATCAGGGCTTAGATGTTGAATATTTGTTGAGGACCCTACAGTGTTGCAATTAAAAGTCACCTTCTTTGACTTGGAATCGGAAGTCTGACTTTACATGTTATTTCATCAGATCCCAAAGAAACTAACTGCCATTTCCATCACTGGAGTCTCAATAAACATCACTGTGCACTGACCTGGCCACCAGTGGGAGGAGTGTCTGTTCCACGAATTCCTACCACATCCGTAATAAAGAAGTAGGAATAATGGTAGAAATTTTCCTTTGTTTCTCCCAGAAAAAAAAAAAAAGGTAGTTTCCACTGAGCAATTAACAATTGTTTTTGTCTTCTGGACAGTGAATCTTGTAACCAACCATGTCTCCTTCTTTGTTTTGGCTGTTAGGTAGCTCAGAACTAATTGGGATCCATCTTGACCAACTCCATTAAACTTTAAGGTTTGTATTTTGTGTACTGACTGTATCCTTGGCTTAATCCTATTTTTTTGGTCACTGTTTCCCTGTTTTCCAGTTTCCTCATTTAACAGTCAACTTTTATTTTATTTTGATATATATATGTACACATATATATACATAAGCTATCAGAAATGCTTTTTTAAATATATTAGTAGTTCAGATGAACTTAGACACCATGATGCAATCGGCAAAAGTCAGACTGTGGGAAATTCTAATGAACAAATGACCCAGTTTCTTAAATACATTGAAAGGAGGAAAAAAGGAAGTGGAGGGGAAACATAGAAGAAAGGAGATTACAAGAACCCTCCTGTGTTGCGGTTGGGAATGTCAAATCTTGCAGCCACTTGGGGAAACAGTCTGGTAATTTCTCCAAAAGTTAAACATATACTTAGTATGTAACCCAGCGATTCCACCCCTAGGAATCTACTCCAAAGAAATGAAAACATATGTCAAAGACTAGTCTGTGACTGTTCATACCAGCAGCATTATTCATAAAACCAAACACTGGAAACATTCCTATGTCCATCAACTAGGGGGTTGATTTTTTTTAATGATAGTATATTCATGCAATAAAGGATTATTAGCAATAAAAAGGACAAGTGGCTGATACATGCAACAACATAGATGAACCCCCAGACCTTGCACTTAGTGAAAGAAGCCAGACACAGAAGGCCGTGTGTTGTACGACGCCGTGTGTGTGAAGCTGGCAGACGAGGCGAAATGAGCCAGGGGAAGGCGGATGAGTGTTTGCCTGAGGCCGAGGGCTGGAGTGAGGATTGGCTACAAATGAACAAGAGGGAACTTTTGGGGTGATAGAGATTATGGCTTATGATGTTGATTGGACAACTGTATAAATCTGCTAACAACCATCAAACTGACAGCATAGGAATTTTCTAAACAATCAAATTGTTTTAAAAAAACAAACATCTAAACACTGGCCAGAAATCTGATAATATTAAGGTGTTATTGTATTAGGATCCTTTTAGGGATAATAATGGTATAGTGGTTATGTTTTTTTAAAATGAGCTCTTTTGTTTTAGAGACACACACTGAAGTTTGTGAAATGATACAATGCCCGAGATTTGCTTCAAAATAACACAGAAGGGTCCAGGTAGTGACAGCTGAAACAAAAGTGACCATGAATGGATCGTTGTTTGGCTGGTGGGGACGTGGGAGGTTGTTTTGCTGGTGTGTCTTCTATTGTGTATGTTTTAAATGTTTTCATAATTAAAAGGTTTAAACTAAACTTCAGTCTGTAAGAAACGAAACAGTGACCTGATGAATGTGGCTGGAATGAGGCAGTGGACATCTACTCTTTTCAACTACTCAGAACTCCCTTTCCCTCTGCTAACAGCAGCCAGACTTTGCTCTAAGGAGCAGCCAGCCCTCTGCACACAGCCTGCAAGGGTCTGCCTGCCCCTTTGGCCCCGGCCTGGGCACAGAACCTCTGCAAAGCCCATCGGCCTCCCTCCCCTGGGGAGTCTAATCTTGTGCAGAATGATGCAAGAAGGGGAAAAGCGCAGAGCTGATTAATCCCATTGGGGCCACCCTGAGACGCTGGCCTTGGGTTTTTGCTGCTAAATCCACACAGCAGCCCTTTCTAAAGCCTGGATCTTGGCTTCAGTTATGGGAACCACCTCATATCAGGCCAATAAATTCCCTTTCTGTTTAAGTTGGCCAGAGCTGGTTTCTGTGGCTCCACACCAAAGCACCCTATGGCAGAGCATCTGCAGGTCAGCAACGGTTCTGCATGCTCCTTTCCCCACCTCCCTTTGGGTGCAACGGGTCCACACTCGGAACCCCTTGGACATTATTTTATTTTAATTTTTTATTTTATTTATTTTTGAGACAGAGTCTCGCTCTGTTGCCAGGGCTAGAGTGCCATGGCGTCAGCCTAGCTCACAGCAACCTCCAGCTCCTGGGCTCAAGCCTCCCCAGTAGCTGGGACTACAGCATGTGCCATCACACCTGGCTAATTTTTTTTTTTTTTTCTATTTTAGTTGCCAGGCTAGTTTCTTTCTATTTTTAGTAGAGATGGGGGTCTTGCTGTTGCTCAGGCTGGTCTTAAACTCCTGACCTCAAGCGATCCTCCCACCTCGGCCTCCCTGAGTGCTAGGATTACAGGTATGAGACACCACGCCCTGCCACCCCTCTGACATTATTAATAAAACTTACACAAGTCCTGAACCGGGTGTGGTGGCGCCGGCCTGTAGTCCCAGCTACTCAGGAGGCTGAAGCAGGAGGATCCCTTGAGCCCAGGAGTTTGAGGCCAGCCTGGGCAACATAGTGAGACTCCAGCTCTTAAAAACAAAAAGGAAAGACAGAAAAAATTACACAAATTGATTTGATAGCTAAAAGAGGAAGCAATACAAATAGTACAAAGACAATTGATATTTATGAGTCCATGCTCTGCTAAAACATGAATTCAAAGCATTGTCAGTAAGACAGAAATATCTATTGAGACCAGAAAGGTTTCATTGATCTATAACAGCACTAAAAATAATGTGAGCCACAGATATAATTTCAAACTTTCTAGTATCAGCATTAAAATGGTAAAGATAAACAGGTGAAATTAATTTTAATGATATATTTCATTTAACCCAATATATCCAAATTATCATAGTCAACATAAAAATTATTTTATGTTATTTTTTTAGAGACAGGGTCTCACTCTGTCACTCAGGCTGGAGTGAAATGGTGTCATCATAGCTCACTGCAGCCTCAAACTCCTGGGCTCAAGCAATTATCTTGCATCAATCTCCCAAATAGTTGGAACTAGAGGCATAAGCCACCATGCCTGGCTACTTTTTAAAATGTTTTTATAGTGATGGAGTCTCGCTATCTTGCCCAGGTTGGTCTTGAACTCCTAGCCTCAAGCGATCCTCCCATATCACCCTCCCAAAGTGCTGGGATTACAGGCATGAGCCACCTCGCCCAGCCCAGTATAAAAAATATTAATGGGATTTTCCATTCTTTTCTTTTTAACTAAGTCTTCAAAATCCAGGGTCTGGTATATGTCACATTTATGGCACATCTCAATTGGGATCAGCCACATTCCAAGTGCTTAATAACTACATGTGACCAGTGGCTAATGTATTGGAAACTGAGGTCTGTAGACTCTCCCTTGCGCATTTCTGCATGTATTCTCCTGGAGCATGAAGCCTTAGGGTGGCCACCATACCTGCCCCACTGCATCCTCAGGGTTCCACCTAAGGGATCCTGCAAGGGCACAGCTGTGTGGCTCATCCTTCCTTG
Source organism: Cheirogaleus major (assembly GCA_963574435.1). Lineage (NCBI taxonomy): Eukaryota > Metazoa > Chordata > Mammalia > Primates > Cheirogaleidae > Cheirogaleus > Cheirogaleus major. Next base: position 23,607 of record CAUYPO010031205.1, read on the forward strand.
GCAGTTTTTGTCTGCAGAGGGGACTCCTATGCCGTGATGACCAGGCACAAGGAAGGCCTGACCCCAAGCTGACCACTGAAGGACAGGGAGCTTGGCATGCTCCATTCACCAGTGACAAAGGCCACTAACAGGCCTGGCGGACATCTCTCTAGAAGAGCTGGCACTTAAGATATTAGAGAATGGAGCAGTTGGTGGTGGAAACAGAAGCTTAAAAACCTTCCAAGAGCAGCAGACAGAGTTATTGAATTGCCATTTGCAGGTACTGACTTCCAGTCTCCAGGCTGGCATGGAAGGAGCTTAGAACTCACCATTACATCCGCCCAACACGGAAGAGCTGAATGAACTGAAAAACAACAACTCTTTGTAGATCCATCAGGAAAGTGAGGTCACAGAGCAAACCACTGCCCCAAAATTGGAGAATCAGACAGATACAGAGAATCACAACATCTCAGAGAAGAAACCAGGAAAAAAGCCGCACAGGAACCAGTACCAGGCCAGGAAAACCTAACCCAGGCCCGGCGTGGTCGCTCATGCCTGTAATCCTAGTGCTTTGGGAGGCCAAGACAGGAGAATTGTTTGAGACCAGGAGTTTTAGACCAGCCTTGGCAACACAGCAAGACCCTCACATCTACAAAAAAATTTTTAAAAATTAGCCAGGTATAGTGGCATGCACCTGTAGTCCTAGGTACTTGGGAGACTGAGGCAGCAGGATTGCTTGAGCCATAGAGTTTGAGGCTGCAGTGAGCTACGACCACACCACTGCACTCTAGCCTGGGCATCAGAGTAAGACCCTGACCCTGTCTCCAAAAAAAAGGACAGAAAACCTCACCTTTAATGGAAGTGAGAAAGGGACAGGTCTGAGAGGTAGAAACTCCAGGGAGACCCAGTCCTAGGGGGCCCCCATACTTTTGTGAGTTTTACCTCTAGAAACCCTGCTAGATTGTCACAGTAAAGATCAGAGAAAAACAAAACAAAACTCTCAAGCTTCAGCAGAGGAAAGGGGGACACAGCCATCTCGAAGTACACCGGGGCATTCAGTTATGCTTTGTAGGACCTGCCCTCCAGGGAAGCTGTCTTCCCTGTGCCCAGCCGACTGGGGTTTAGCAGAGACTGAGCCATTGCTCATCTTCCTCTCATGCCTTAATTTCCTCATTTATAAAATTGGAGTAATAGCCATAACTGGTCTCCCAAGGTTGTTGGTTGTGAGGATGAGATGATTCATGCTTGTGAAATGCCATGAGTAGTGCCTGGCACACGGCATGTGCTGGGTACACACGTACAGGTACACATAGACATTCCTGTTATCATCACCCCCTGCAGCTAGACAAGGGGGACACGCAGATACTGGCACATTTTTGGATCCTGATGACTTTCCTTTCCCCAGATTGCATCTAGTCCCAGGATTCCCAGCTGAGCAGCTTTCCGGGGGCAGGGGGGGGGTCGCTGTGGAGCTGGTATTTGGGCTAAGATTCTTGCTTTCCTCATTTCCAAGTCTATTCTTGCAGAACAGGCTTCATTTCTTGAGGTGACAGGAGTGAGTTTCTGAGTGTCTCACAGCCCCACTGACATCATCTCTTTGAATCCTCAATGGTAGAGGAAAGTGGGGCCCAGAGAGGCCAATGACTTGCCCAAGGTCACACAGCTGGTTAATGGTGGAGCTGGCCCCAAAGTCTATGCTCTTTCCTCTGCGCCACGATGCTGGTTTGATTTAATGCAGCAATGCAAGTGCTTCAATTAGTTTCACTTCACCTGTCCATCCAGGTCAGGAATGGATTTATTCAAATCACTTCCATTGTTATCACTAGTACATTGTCTGGCTGGTGAATAAATGTATGGATCATCAACTCCCCATAGCAACTCCCCTCTGGTATCTGCCCGTCTGTGCAGTCCCCTCCCATATTGAATGGGGCCAACCTGTGTAGCCACTAGGATATTGTGGATTTGGCAGAGTGGGGCTTCCAAGGCTAGATCATAAAAGACCTTGTGGTTTCTATTTGCTTCTTCTTGGATTCCTTGTTCCAAGGGAAGCCATATTGTGAGGACACTCAAGCAGCCCAGTGGAGAGGTGGCGTGGCCTCCTGCCAATAACAGCACCAACCTTCCAGTGTGTACGGCACTGCCTTGGGGGTGGAAACTCCAGAGTCAGGCAGACTTTCAGAAGATGCAGCTCCAGCCAGCGTTATGATGCAACCTCACGAGATACCCTGAGCCAGACCCATACAGCTGAGTCATTCCCAAATTTCTGACCTATAGAAAGTGGGAGATGATAAATGTTTATAATTTTAAGCCACTAGGTGTGGAGTCACTCGTCACACTACAATAGATGAGTAACACACAGCACCACCATTTTTTTCTAAGTCTCAACACCACTCTACTCTGTCAAGAATGTTTTTCACCCTTGCTTTGGTTTGAACATGTTTCCTGTGGTATTGGAGTCAGACATCTCTTTTCCTGAATTGGTATTTAAGAAATATGTGTCAGTTCTAAACGACAGAGTGGCTGTAAAAGAAAAACCAGTTAGCCTGTGAGAAGCAAGCTGAGGAAACAGGGTTCATCTTGCTTAAGTTTCTAGGTAATGTCTCAAATTAAGGAAGGGTAATGGTAAGTAGGTAAGGAAGTGTTTCCATGGAGGATTCTGCTTTACACACACACACACACACACACACCCACACCCACACTTCTGGCCTCCCTGTCTTTTGCAGTGATACAGAAGTGCAGTCCTTTTGAGGAATGGTCAGAGTTCCCATAACTGTGTGATGGGAAATCCTAGGGGACGGGCAGGAGCAACATTGAGGATGCAAGAAGGATGCAAAGAGGACACAGAAGCAGCAGGATGTGCCGTCCAGTGGACAGGAAAAGGAAGGGGACAATGAGAAGACAAAAGAATGGTGCAAGTTCCCCAGTAATTCGCCAAGTATTTATTGAGCTCCAGGCCTCTCAAGACACCAGTGTGGACCAGTAGCTTTTGGACTGCGAGGCTTCTCCTCCTTAGCGTCATCCCCCTGCTCCCAGTCGCAGCCGGCACTAGGGTTCAGGGATTTCCGTGAGGATCATCTCTCGTGATGGGGACCGTATTCTGCTGCCTGGCATATATTTCCCTGGGAACAACAGTCAAAGCAAGGATCCCTTTGGCTTAAGGGAGGGGAATGCCCCCATCACCGCCTCTCCTTGGGTCTCGCTAGGCAGCTACTGTGTGCCCGGGACACGGTGCATGGCGTGATTCTCGGACTTCAGAAGATAAAGGGAGGAGAGGGTAGTAGTAGCCAGGCCACACTGTGTTCTCTAGAGCAACACTGTCCCACAGAACTTTCTGCACTGTTCGGTGTCTGCACTGACCAGGACAGTAGCCATTAACCACATGTGGCTACTAAGCACTTGAAGTATGGCTCATACCACTGAGGAACAGAATAGTTAAATTAAATTAAATTTTTTTTTTCTTTTTCTGAGTCAGAGTCTCACTCTGTTGCCTGGGCTAGAGTGCCGTGGCATCAGCCTAGCTCACAGCAACTTCAAACTCCTGGGCTCAAGCGATCCTCCTGCCTCAGCCTCCTGAGTAGCTGGGACTACAGGCACACGCCACCATGCTCGGCTAATTTTTTCTATGTATTTTTAGTTGGCCAATTAATTTCTTTCTATTTTTAGTAGAGGGTCTCTGCTCTTGCTCAGGCTGGTTTCAAACTCCTGACCTTGAGCGATCCTCCTGCCTCAGCCTCTCAGAGTGCTAGGATTACAGGCGTGAGCCACCGTGCCCGGCCTAAATTTTATTTAATTTTAATTAGAGTAGAAATTTAGGTAGTCATATTCAGTAAGTAGCTTCTAAGCATAGTTCTTAAGTCTCGTTTGGGGTTTATAAACACAATCTCTCTTGAGATTTTTTTTTTTAAAAAACTTTCAAATTAAGGTGCAATTTACACAGAGTAAAATGCTCTTTTTAGTGCACAATCCTGCTACTTTTGTCAAATATGTATAGTCCTATAATTGCCAGACCAATCATTACCCCCTCCCCCGAAAATGCCCTGCATGTCATTTTGCAGATAACCTCTCCCTGTACCTCCTGCCCCTGGCAACCATTCATCTGTAGTTTTGCTTTTTTTCCAGAATGTCATATAAATGAAATCATACATGGTCCACTGGAGATTCACCCATGTTGCTCTGTGTATGGGTATTTTGCTTCTTTCTATTGCTACAAAGTATTCCATTGTATGGTTGTGCCGCAGCTTGTTTATCCCTTACCCAGCTGAGGTGCCTTGGGGTTGTTGGGTTGTTTCCAGTTTTGGGTGATTATGAATAAAGCCACTATAATATTTGTGTACAAGTTTTTATGTCAACATAACTTTTCATTTCACTTGGGTAAATACCTAGGAATGGGACTGGTAAGTGTAGTTTAACTTTATAAGAAACTGCCAAGCTGTTTTCAAAGTGGCAGTACCATTGTGCATGGCATTAATGATGTAGGAGAGTTCCAGTGGCTCCGCATTCTCCCCAATGGTTGATATCGTCAGCTTTGATTTTTAAGGGACATCGTTAATAGGTGTGTTATCCTATCGTGGTTGTAATTTGCTCCCTACTAATTGATGATGTTGAACATCTTTTCATATGCTTGTGTGTCACCCATACATCTTCTTTGGTGAAGTACCTGTTCACATCTTTTGCCTACTTGTTTTAAGGGATTGTTCCCCTAGATATTTTATTGCCTCTTTAGCAATACAATTAAATAAATTGCCTCTTTAATTCAGCTTTAAACATCACTTTCCAACACAGCATAGTTTTCCTGTGGATGGCTAAGTGCATTGGAGTTAGTTCTGTTCCTTTTGTTTCTGCTACGAACTCCCAGGCTTCTGTCAAGGTGAGAGTCTGGGTGCCGAGGGGCTCCAAGAGGTTGACTAGGTTCTCTCTTGAAAACTTTTTTTCTTTTTTGGAATGGATGCTTTGTGAGACAGCTTTAGCATGCCCTCTCGACCTGGAGGCAGTGAGAGAAGAATTCAGTTTCTCATATTTGGGGTGTTTAATGCCTTTTTAGTGGCCCTCTTATTTAACCTTCTCTGTGGAAGCTGTCATTATATCCAATGACTTACTGTGTAAGGAAAAAGGAATTGCAAATGACTAAATAGGTGTCCAGACTTGCCAAGGTTACTGTGAGTCAGCCCCGTGAGCTCCTTGCATTACTATTGTACAGTTTCTTGCTCCTTGGGAAAAGAATCATCTAGGTTTGTCAGTTTGTGCACAATTTTTTTTTTTTTTTTGAGACAGAGTGTCACTCTGTTGTCCAGGCTAGAGTGCCATGGCATCAGCCTAGCTCACAGCAACCTCCAACTCCAGGGCTCAAGCAATCCTTCTGCCTCAGCCTCCTGAGTAGCTGGGACTACAGGCATGTGCCACCATGCTCAGTTAATTTTTTCTATATATTTTAGTTGGCCAATTAATTTCTTTCTATTTTTAGTAGAGACGGGGTCTCTGCTCTTGCTCAGGCTGGTTTTGAACTCCTGAGCTCAAACGATCCGCCCACCTCAGCCTCCCAGAGTGCTAGGATTACAGGCATGAGCCACTGCGCCCAGCCTGTGCACAATTTTTTACATTAAATATTAACTTAGGCCTGAGGTGCTTAGAAGTACACATCTGCCTCTTGTCATAAAACAGACCTGTCATTAAAAAGTGAGAAGTCACCTCAGATGAGTCAGAAGGAAGAACCTTGGAGGTTGTATGTAAATCAATATCTTTCTCTCTCTTTTTAAAATTGTGGTAAAATACATATAACACAAAATTTAGCATCTTAACCATTTTTAAGTCTGCAGTTCAGTGGCATTAAGCAGGGTCACATTGTTGTGCAACCATCATCACCATCCCCCTCCAGAACTTCTTCCTCTTCCCAAATTGGAACTCCAGACTCATTCCCTATTCCCCCTCCCCCATCCCCTGGCACCCTCTGTTCTACTTTCTGTCTCTAGGAATTTTTTTTTTTTTTTTTTGAGACAGAGTCTCACTCTGTTGCCCTGGCTAGAGTGCCATGGCGTCAGCCTAGCTCACAGGAACCTCAAACTCCTGGGCTCAAGCGATCCTCCTGCCTCAGCCTCCTGAGTAGCTGGGACTACAGGCATGCACCACCATGCCTGGCTAATTTTTTTATACATATATTTTTTAGTTGTCCAGCTAATTTCTATTTTTTTAGTAGAGACGGGGTCTCGCTCTTGCTCAGGCTGGTCTCAAACTCATGAGCTCAAAGGATAAACCTGCCTTGGCCTCCCAGAGTGCTAGGATTACAGGTGTGAGCCACCGCGCCCCGCCTGTCTCTAGGAATTCGAGTACTCTAGGGACCTCACGTAAGTGGAATCATACAGTATTTGTCTTTCTGTGACTGGCTTATTTCACTGAGCATACTGTCCTCAAGGTTCATCCATGTTGCAGCAGGTGTCAGAACTTCCTTCCTTTTTAAGGCTGAATAATGCTCCATTGTGTGTGTGCCGCAAGTGTGAATGCGCACTTGGCTTGCCTCCACTCTTTGCTATTGTGAATAGTGCTGCTATGAACATGGTGTGTGCAAGTCTCTTTCAGACCCTGCTTTCAATTCTTTTGGGTATACATCTATCACTGTTTTCCACTAGGCCACCCCATTTTACATTCCCACCAACATGGTGTGTGTAAATCTCTGTACGACATCAGCATTTATTGAATCCTTTGCTGAGTCTGGTAGCTTCCAAACTGGCCTCCCACAGTCACTCCGACTCCTTTCAGGGTCCACTCGCGGCCAGAGTGATTGGATTTCAGACATGCATGGGGGTGGCTTTCCATCGCTCTTGGGGTCAGACCTGATCCTCCGGACCCACCTCGGCCCCTCCCTCCTCTTTGGCCTAACCTGGTGCAGCTGACGTGGCCGCTTGGCTCCACCCACAGTGGCCGTCTGTCCACCCCTCAAGGCCCCTGAGATCCCTCCTGGAAGGCTGCCTCCACACTCCCAGGCACCGCCCCGTCTGCTCAAGCACCCCTTGGACCTCAGGGAGGAGACCCCCTGGACATCTCTTACAGCTTCTCGTAAAAATGTGTCCCACTTACCTTCCCTTTACATCCACGTATTCAAAGATGTGAGATTGAATTAATATCTATTTCCGCCCCAGACTGGAGAGGGGGTCAGCAGCGAAGCTTCCCACCCCACGCAGGCCAAATCTCCCTTCCGCACTCGCCTGTGCCACGATCCCTCGCGGGACTTACCACAGTTGTGATTTTACATTTATTAGAATGTCTTTGATTCGTGCCTGTATCTCCCACTTGACCGTAAGCTCCGCTAGGGCGAGAACTATGTCTACTTTCCCACCCTCAATAATGATTAAATGAGGGAAATGTGGAAACTTCACCCCGTTTTAGGGGGACCTGAATTAGCAATACATGACCGGGATACTGAAGTCCTAAAGGAAACCGGCTGATGCCCACATGTGTCATTCCGTGTTCTCAGCTAAGATCTCTCCCGGGCATCTGCAGCCCCGGGGCCTCGCGTGGGTTCAGCGTACTTGCTAGCGGACGACGGCTCCAAAACGGAATAGAGGGGACCAGGGGTCCATCGCGACCACCCCTAGGCAAACTTGGTCTTCAGTCAGTGTGAAAAGCCCTTGATTTGGGTGCTTCAGGGTTGAGGGATGGAGCGACTCGGGCCCCGGAGACTGCTGAGGTCATTTGTCCCTCCCTCCAGTGTCCCAGGACCAAAACTCTCCTGTTAGACGTTTCTGGGGTCCCCCGACTCCCCGCCAGAACGGAGGGAAGGGCAGCCTGCAGGCACGGGCGAGGTGCCAGCCACAGGGGCGCCCGGGGCCCGCAGTCCCCGGGCCCCGCAGCCCAACCCGCGAGCCTCGCCCCCTCCCCGGCGCGCGCGCAGCCGGCGGGGCGCGCGTGGGCCGGGCAGGCTCCGCTCCGCGCCGGCGCGATCCGGCCCGGGTTTCCGCGCCCACCCCGCGTCCCGGCCTCCCCGCCCCCTGCGCCGCCGCCGCCGCCGGAGGCCGCCCGGAGCTGCGCGAACATGGCCGAAGTCGGCGAGGACAGCGGCGCCCGCGCCCTGCTGGCGCTGCGCTCGGCGCCCTGCAGCCCCGTGCTGTGCGCCGCGGCGGCCGCCGCCGCCTTCCCCGCCGCCGCGCCCGCGCCGGCCCCCGCGCCCCCGCCCGGGCCGCCCGCGCAGCCCCCGCCCGGGCCGCCGCCGCCGCCGCCGCCACCGCTGCCGCCCGGCGCGATCGCGGGCTCGGGCTCGGGCGCGGGCGCGGGCGCGGCGCCGGCCCTGGTGGCCGCGGCGGCCGCCTCGGTGCGGCAGAGCCCGGCGCCCGCGCTGGCGCGCCTGGAGGGCCGCGAGTTCGAGTTCCTCATGCGGCAGTCCAGCGTCACCATCGGCCGCAACTCGTCGCAGGGCTCGGTGGACTTGAGCATGGGCCTGTCGAGCTTCATCTCGCGGCGCCACCTGCAGCTCAGCTTCCAGGAGCCGCACTTCTACCTGCGCTGCCTCGGCAAGAACGGCGTCTTCGTGGACGGGGCCTTCCAGCGGCGCGGCGCGCCCGCCCTGCAGCTGCCCAAGCAGTGAGTACCGCCCGCGCCCGCCCGCACGGCCTGCTCCCGGGCCACCGCGACCGCGACCCCTGCCGGCCTGGACACCGGCGTCCCCCGACCCCGCCCGGCCTGTCCCCGGGCCACCGCGACCCATGCCTGCGTACCCCCGGGACCACCAGGACCCCTGCTGGTCTGTTCCCCCGGGCTACCGCGACTGCGACCCCTGCCGGCCTGGACCCCGTGTCCTCCCGACCCCGCCTGTCTGGGCCCCGGGGCCACCCTCGACCCCAGTCCGTACCTCCTGAGCCCTCAGGATCACCCTCAACCCAGCCCGCTCTACTCCTCCTGGGTCACCCCTGAACCCCGGCCAGCCTGGGCCCCAGAGTCACCTGGTCCCTATCCCCGCCAGCCTGGACCCCAGTGGTCACCCTGAACCCCGCCTGTCCTGGGCGTGGGGATCAGCCCCAACCAAGCCTTGCCTGGACTCACGGTGTCACCCCCAGCTCAACCTGATCTGGACCCCTGGGGCTACTCCGGCCACTCTCACTGGCCTGGGTCTCACTGGCCTGGTCCCCATCCCCGCCGGCCCGTCCCGGGGCCCTGTGCCATCGGGTCTGGCCCCGGGGCGGCATCTGGCGGCGGGAGGGTGTCGCTCGGGAAATGTGGGTTCCCTGGGGGCAGCGGCACCCACAGAAGGCCCGAGGCCTGGGGTCGGAGCTCCGGCAGTAGGGCCGGTCTGAAGGGTCAGAGGCTCGCGGGGAGGGCCCGGGACGGGAAGCGCCCTGCTTCAGTGTACCTCGCAAACACAGCAGGGAACGTGGGGCATCTTTGTGAGCTGCTGGCACGGGGCAGTGGGACCAGGAGCTGGACCCGGAGCTTCAGAGCACAGACTCCCCAGTCCAGAGGGACCTGGACCGCCGCCCCGCTCCCGTGTCCCCTCCTGTCCGGCTCCACACTCCTTTCCCCACCCCAGCTCTGCCCCCAGAGATCCGGGATCTCAAGATCTGTTGATCAGGAGAAAGCCTAGTTAATTACTCATTTCCTCAGTAGGCACTTTCTTTTTCTATTTAGTAATTGCTTCTAACGCCTCACTAGTGTTTATATTTCTTCACTGTGGTTCATGTTCAAGAGTTGTCTTTGACTGTCTAATTACTCCCTCTTTTGTAAGTGCCATGTGTCCAGGGAATTTTTTGCTGGGGTAATTCCCAGAGCTCAAAGTTCGTTTCTGTAAACTTTTTCTCTTTCTAGGGTCTTGGCATGTTTGGTTATAAATATATGGAATAATTTTTAAATGCAACATCAACAATGAATCACTCCCACTTAGCAAGTGAGAGGGAAGGTAAACTTTCATTTTCCAACGTGAAAGGTGTGCATTTCAGTGAAATCAGGACTCTGCAAATGACAGAGTTACTCTGTGCCTCAGTTATTTCTCTGTTCTGTCTTTTCCATAACCCACACTCTCCATTCCAGGCCATCAAGTGCATTTCCTGGCCAGTGTCTCTAGTGAGAAAATGACAGGTAGACAGCACCCCCTGCACCCCCTTCCCCACTTAGAGGCTTGTTCTGCCAGTGCACTTTTTATATGATTCAGGTTCTGTAAGTGCTTTGATTAAACAGTTTTGTTTTGGGGGTTTTCTATCCCAGCCATTGAACAGGGCTCAGCTTAGGGAATCTTGAAGGAGGCTTTCACACTGGTATTTTCTCTAACTCAAGGGGAAACAATTTCAACCCGCAGAGTTCTCAGATCATCTACAGAATAAGCCAGTACCAAGCCGTGTATGTCATTGGCATACACGGTGCCTTGCACATTTATACTACAAGGAGCCCAAATTCTTAGTGGATGCGTTATGGAACGTTGTGGGAGCTGGCAGGCTGAACGTTTGCCCACTGTAGATGTGTGTGAAGTGCTTCCCCATGGTGCCCGCCTGCCTTTACTTGACTCCACCTGCGCTTCTAAGCAAGACCCATGTAGGCAGTGAAATAAAATTTACAAGAACAGAGCAAATGTGCAGAAGGAAAAACATATAGTGAGGTGGCCATGTCTACCTTCCTAGAGAGAAGCTGTTTGCTTCTGAAAGCTGTTGACGCCTGTCAAAAATGTTTAGCAGTTCAAGTGGTTTCACATTGTTTTTTATTTTAGAAAACTTAAACCCGAGTAGTCACGTGCAGAGAATGGGCTGTCCTGAACTTCTTTTTTAGAGGTGGTCAAGGTTCTGAGGCCTATCACATTGAAAGTAATCAAGAAATTTTCATGAATTAAGAGCAGGGAGGTTAGCTGCGTAAATTCTTGTCACCCAGAAATGGGGAATTTGTTATTGAATTAAAAGAATGTCATTAATTATTGTGTCTATTTTGTCTCAGGCTTTGGTACCCAGTGTTGCCATTGATATTTGAAGTTTTGAATTTCTCTACCAAAACTGCAAGTTCTTGTGTTGGAGTTCTGTTGACTCCAACATGCCTAGCTTCAGTGGGGATTTTGCACTGTATTGGCTCCCGCACTGTTTCCCAAAGCCACCTTCACCACCCCTTGGGACAGGTGACAGCCACATTGCTGACATTTGCATGCACGGCACACTGCCCTGTACAGCTCCCACTCAGAATTTACCACCAGAATTTACTCGCATTTGTTCCTAGAAGTATATCTTTGCAAATCTTCAATATTTTTAATTATCGATAGGAACCAAATGATCTGTGGCCCAGCTTAGAGCCAATCTTGCTGTGTGGCAGCGTCTCCCGCAGGGATGGGGAATTAACACGGAGCCGCCAGGCCAGGGGAGCGAGCTGGTTCTGATCCAGGTTTGCCTTGTCTTGACTTGGCGGAACTGCCAGTGTCTCACTTGTAGCCTTCTAGCCATGAGCTCCCTGAATCTGGGGCTGAGAATTTGTTATCTTTAACCAGAGACTGAGCGCAGGAACTGCCTGGCAGTAGGTACGCAACAACTGACTTATGTCTGTTGAATGAACAGATTAATGACAATGAATTTGCAGCTTCCGTAGGAGAAAAACAATGTCATTGATTTTGACTGGTTTCCTAAAATGGACAGTCAGCATGGTGTGGGGAAATTTGGACAGCCTTCTTTCATTTACAGGTGGGTGTGAGGGGTGTGTGTTTGTGTGCGTGCATGTAAATTATCCAATTCAAAATTGAAAACATGTATTTTACTCGTGAACTTAAAGAAAAGACCCATGCATACCCCTCGTTTGCTCTTCCCTCTTTTTCTGCAACCTTTTCCCCCTAATACCTTTATAGTAAATGTGGATTACTGGAATAATGATGGTGCGAACAAGACTTCTGTTTGTGGTAGCTTTCGGTGGTAAGGTTCATATGGGCGCCTTTTTTTTCCCTTGTACTTTTTTGTGTTTTCTAAATTTTCTACATTGAGCATGGTTCTTTTTTTGTTTCAATACTTTTTATTATGGAAAATTTCAGACATAAACAAGAGTAATTAACTTCCACATACCTGTCACCCGGCATCAGCAGTTGTCAACTCATGGCCTGGCTTGTTTTACCTTCATCCCCCTAGTCTTCCCTTCTTTCCCCCGGTTATTTGGAAGCAAATCACAGGTGTCATCTCATTCTGTCTGTAAATATTTCAATATATCTCTAAAAGATGAGAATTCTTTTTTAAAAACATGGTGGGCACAGTGGCTCACGCCTGTAATCCTAAGTACCCGGGAGGATCTCTTGAGCTCAAGAGTTCAAGACCAGCCTGAGCCCTCAGCAAGAGTGAGACCCACATTCTACTAAAAATAGAAAAAATTAGCCAGGCGTGTTGGCGCATGCCTGTAGTCCCAGCTATTCAGGAGACTGAGGCAGGAGGATCAGTTGAGGCCAGGAGTTTGAGATTGCTGTGAGCTATGATGACAGCACTGCACTCTAGCCTGGTTGACAGACTGAAAGTCTGTCTCGAAAAGAAAAAAGCAACTTAACCCTGATGTCATTATCACACCTAAGTGATGAATGATAACTTCTTACCGTCATCAAATGCTCAATCAGTGCTCAGTTTCCCTTCCTGTCTTGGCGATTTCTTTGCTTACAGTGTGTTTGAGTCGGGATCGAGTTAGGTCCAGACATGGGGACTGGTTGATGTGTCTCTTCATCTCTTTTCATCTCCCGGCTCCATCTCGCCCTCTTTTTTCTCAGGGGTCATTTGTCCTGTGTAGTTTCCCGCACCTGCTTTTACAGATTGGATTCCGGTGGCATCTGTTAGATACCTGCTCTGCCGTGTCATTCCTGTAAATTGGTTGTTAGACCCAGGAATTGTAACGGACTCAGGTTTGATTTTTTTTTTCTCCCCAAAACTGCCTCATAGGTGGTGTTCAGCATGCATCTGTCAGGAGGCAAAGATGCCTGGGTGTCTCCCTTTTTATAACAGTAGCAGCTTTTGATGGTCATTGCCGAGGTGCCCTAATGTGTTTATCACGTGTACTTCTTTGTGGTTCATTTTGGCTGCAGCGCCAGGCACTTGCCTGTGCTGACGCGCTCTGCCCGCTGAGAGACACCTTGTTAATGACAGATGTTATGGATCAGAGCTTCTGCATGCGTGCCATGAGTAAAAGTCATCAGTTGTAACCACCAAAGCATCTTACCACATAAATGTTTTAGGCCCTCTAGAAACATACAGAACATAGTTTCTCATTGCTGTCTCCAACAGGTCACTTGAAGAATATCAAATTTATTAATAAATTGATATTTATTGATAAAATGTATTTATTATCATACAAGTTACCAGATTGACATTATTTTGAAATTAATTGGAAAATGGACCATACTTAGTGAAGACAGCAAGTACGTGTTGAATGCCCCACTACCCAGGATCTGGGGGACTGTCACAGTGTTCCTTCCTTCCTGGGGGCCTCACCCCCATCACTCCCCTTGCCTAGTCCCAAGAGAGCTGCTGGGTCCTTAAGTGACCTGGTGCCTGGGTCATGGTTGGTTGGTGCAGGAGTGGGCACAGGTGCCGAGCTGGGTTTTGCACTTGCGACAGGAAAGGGTGTCAGATCCGTCTCCTTCCGGTGTCCGAAGCTGGAAGATGTGCATGCTCAGATTGTGCTGGTTCTCTTCTCCACGGGGAGAGACCAGCCCGCAGACAAGCAAGAGGAAGAGCTTTCATCAGGGAGGGGTTGACCTGTTTGGTGACAGGAACCAAGACAGTCCTGAGGCCTGACTCTGAGACCTGGATGGGGCGGCCCTGGACGGGGTGGCCTGGGAGGCCCGGGGACTGCAGAGGGCAGATCCAGGTGTAGGATCTTCTGGGTGACGGTTTGGACAGATGGATGGGTGAGATGCGGGGAGAATGATACCCGCTGTGGAGTAAAGCTGGGGTTGGAGGGGTAGCTGCTTAGTGGAAGGAGGTGAAGGTTTAGTTTCAGTTCTGTTGTGGCTTGGTAGTATGGTCAAAATACAAAATGCAGCATCTTCTCTAAATAAAGCCTTTATTCTGGTTTCTTGCTAGTTGGCAGTTATTGTGTATCACATATATTTGTTCCAAGTGAGACTGTCATCTTGTTAAAAACTTACTTTAAAAAGGTTTGTGGGAGTGTAGCAGATTGGGAGCTAGTACATTGAGTCTGTGTTAAAAATATGGGCCACTTTCTAGTATCTAGTTCACAAAGTTTCGGGGCTTATCACCCATACAAGAAAATGTATATAGAATTTTAAAAATCAATCTATGAGAAAGATGTTATCATGTAGTATTATGAATTGAATTTATAATAGCTATATGAAAGCCTTTGTCATATTGATGGAGGAATAGGATTGGTAAGTCCAAAAAGTGTTATGTAGAGTCTTAATGGTGTTCATATTTAATACTTTTGAAACAGACACAGCTATGTTTAAAATTATGTGCTGAAATGGGACTAAAGCATTTGATTTAGAGATACAGTAATTTACTATTTGCTGTTTTTGCATCTTGTGAATGTCAGAGGATAAACTTGCTAAATTAATGACAACTCAAATTGCAGCAATGCCTCATTTCCATAATTACCCTACATTTAAAGCATTTCATATTAAAATGAGAGGATTATATAAAATGCTTTTACTTTGATTTCCTGGAAATAGGCCCTTGTATTGTGACTTGTTAGGAGATCTTGTAGTTAATTTTCATTGCCACTATTACTTTTCATGAGTTTCTAGTTTCTTGGTAAAATGTTGCTGGATAATTAAAAAGAATGAAAAACGGAATGTGTGTGCGAACACAGTTAGTGAATTTGTAAAGGGAAACCAAGATGACGTGTTGTGTGTTTCGCGGAGTCTGGGGAAGCAGGTCCCGAACCCGTTTCTGAACTGCTAACCCTAAGCACTTTCCTTGGACGCTGTGGGATAAGCCCGGGGTGTTTTGCTTCACTCAGACACAACCGTGCCATCTTTAAATCATGAACTGCTTGCAGATGTGTGGCTTTTCCCTCCTAAGGGTAATTGCCAGTAGGTAGTCACCACTGATCCATAGACAGAGTGCAGATGAGTGTTTTATACATGATTTGACTAAGAAGAATCTTGTGTGCTCCCAGTCATCTGTGACTTGTTTAACCTTGGGGGTGGGGGAAGGTGTGAACCTGCTTCCATTAATTTCCTCAGCGGGCTCTCATTCTTCTCCAGTGCTGCACAGCTGCCCTGCCCAGAAACCTCGATGGCTCCCTAGTACCCATGGAGTGGGGCTCTGCCCCTTAGCAGAAGCCTCAGGGCTCTTAAATGTTTTCCCCTAACCTGCCACCCTAAGTGTCAAAGGACACAATTTCTTTGGGACAGAATTGTCTCTGGACGTTCTTTGCCTAAAACAGCAATTCTCAGATTTTGGGGGTTCAAGACCCTTTTATACCCTTACCCATTGCTGGGGACCCCAAAGGGCTTTGGTTTATATGGGATATATCTGTTGACATTGACCATAATAGAAGTTAAAATGTACATATTTATTCATCTACTCAGAAATAGCAATAATAAGCTTATTTCAAAAATAACTATTTTTATCTTAAAAACTTATTAATGTATTTCCCAAAACAACCACAAAAAAAAATTAAATAGGAGTTTTTTTGTTTTGTGAAACTCTGTAGGGTCTGGCTTAGTGGAAGACAGCTGGAGTCTCATAGTTGCTGCATATAGTCTGTTGTGTTATGTTGTTTAGGGTGAAGTATGTGAAGAAAATCCAGCCTCCCACAGATATGCAGTTGGAAAAGGGAGCAGTTTCTTAGTAGCCTTTTATAATTGTGGATGTTCTTTAATGCCTCACCAAAACTTGACAAGTGGTAAGTTTCTTAAAGGGTAACTGCAGTGTGAAATATGAAACTACGTGGATGGATGTTTTGTGTTCTGTTACATTAAAATCCATTGCTCTGTCTTGCATTTTGAATGAATCTTTTACCTCCACGCATGATTTTGTAACATTAACATTGTACATTGGTCATTGGGAAAATTTCGGTAGAGTTACTAGGATCTTCTAAATGTCGATACATCTTATTATCCAAAACAAAGTCTGTTTATCCTCGGGTTCAGTTGGTAGTTAAACTTGATCCTCTTGAGCCCAATAAATCATGTTTTTTAAAAATAGAAATCTTTTATGGGAACAAGCTTTTTGATGTCACTTAATTTTTTAATCTATTTTGAAAGTTGAGTGACACAGCGTATTTTTTAAAATAAACCTTTTTTTGAACAATTGTAGGTTCACAGCAAAAGCATATTTTTATAGTCATAAAAAGTTATGTAATTTAGTCATTGGCCTTATTAGCATATTGAGGCATAATTTAACTAAATGTAGTATTTCTTAGGTGCCTCACTTCTTGATTCTTTCCAGGGCACTGTCCGTCCTGTCAGTCGCTGCTGTCATTCCCATGACCAGGTGGGGCCTGGTGTGCTTCTTGGTCCCCCGAAGCTGCCTCCAGCGGCCACGCCACGACCCCCACCCCTGTCCCGCCCCTTCAGCCACAGGTGTGGGCCCCCCCAGGACGGCAGAGTGACCAGAGGCAGCACAGGACGACGGTGTCCTGGGTGAGTCCTCGGCAATGTCAGCGAGAGAAGGTGTTTTTATAGGAACATTCCTTGCATGCGTGGGCTTTTCTAAGCACGCGTTGGAGAAACTGTGCCACTCTTGATAAACATGAAAACTCCTTTGCTCCCTCTCCAGTCTGATAGGAAGCCCTGGAGGAGATTTCTGTCTCTTCCCCTCTTCTCAGTAAGTCAGTGTTACACAGAGGACAAAGCTGGTCTTCTGTCTGTTCTGAAAAAGCTTTGCTTTTTCTGTGGTTTGTATCGCAGCGATGAAGTGTCCTTAACTGTTTTTCCAGCGCACAGGGGTGGCTCTCCCGCACAGACACGTTCTGGGGCTTGGGGTTTTGTTGTTGTCGTTGGCAGCATACAGGGTTCAAAAACTAATTTCTTAGCGTAAGTTGGGATTTTGTGCCAGTTTTCTCTGTCAGGTGGCCCGTGTGGGTCTTACTTGGTGGCTGACCCACTGGCGTCAGTCGTGTCAGAGCCTCAGTCAGAGGCCAAATCACGCCTGAAACCCAGGCACTGGGAGTGACCCAGGCTCAGACGACTGCTCAGACTGCGGGGGGGATTAGTTGTCTATAGAAAACCGTCCCAGAAATACACCCTCCTGTCATGTGACTTGGGTACAGTTTACTGATGAAATGAAGGAACCTCCTACACGTTACCAAGAAGCCACGGCTGGAATGTGGTCAGTGAAAAAATGACTTAGGAACTTAGTAACTCCTCAGAGCTGACTTTGAAAGAATGTTACAATGAAAGCTGATGCGGCAGCAAAGCCGGTCCTAGGTGCGAGGCTGTGGAGAGAGGAAAGTGCGGAGTCAAGTCTGGACTCCCCACTTCTGCCCTCCCTGTAGCTGGGAACAGTGACTCATCACAGCCTGACGAAAACATCTTTCCCTTAAGACTACGCAGCTCCCGTTGGTTGGATTCCTTATTAACTGAGGAGCGTTTATAGCCCTAATCTGGCTCCTAACATGCAAGAAGATTCTGTTAAATATTCAGCTTCTTTGACAATTATGTTTTTCTTTGTCAATTGTGGTGTAAAGAGACTTACTGGGCCTGCCTACCCTTGACCAGGGATGCCAAGGAGAGTCTAGAACTTTCTGCAGTGATAAAAATATTCTGTATCTGCACTGTCTACCATGGTAGCCACTGGTCGTGTGTGGCTCTTGAGCGTTTGAAATGTGACTAATGTAGCTGAAGGACTGGATTTTTAAATCACTTTTAGTTTTTAAAGTGAAATGACCACATGTGCCTCTGCTCATTGGTGTCCTTAAAGAGGTTACAGATCTGCAGATCCCGGGGGGCTACCAGGTGGGGCCACTACCTCAGTTTACCCCATTTACCTCTGAGGCACAGGTGGAACTTTCTGCAGTGTGCTCCCAGGTGAAAAAGATCAGGGAGGTCTGGTCTGGGCCATGCGACTCGGGCAGACCCAGCAAAGTTGTCTGCGGAACCTGCCAGCCAGACCCTTGTTAAAGGCTGTTTGTGAAATGTCTTGTTTCTGAACAGGCTGACAACCCCTGACTTGTGATGGTTAAGTTAGAGTGGAAGGCTTTCGTTTCCCCTTTATTACCCTACCTCTTGAAGCCAGAGGAAAAAAGTAAAACATATGAAATACCTCTGCTGTGGTAATAAAAAGGAGAGACAAGTGCGCTGGTTTAGGAGGCAAAAAAACCTCTTGGTGGCCCTCTCTGGCCTGGATTGACCAGAGATTGTTGGCTATTGATGGTTTACATGTGAGTCCAGCTCCTTATATTTTGTTCATCGCCTTGTAAACTTAACATTCCTTTATAAACAGATGTGTGTATGTGGCGTGTGTCTACCGTCTACACATCACATAGTTGTACCAGGTGGCCCTGGTTTAATAAGCCCTCATCGTGCCTGTGCTTTGAGCTCATAGGACCTGCCATGGCGGGTCATTATACATTGGTGTGAGTGTTGGGTAGTACCACGAGGGCAGGAGTTGGTTCTTTTGTGAGGCATTATGTTCCCAGCGCCCTGCCCAGTGCTAGAGAATACTTACAGACATAATCTTCTGTAACCTGCGGGCTCTTCTAATAGATATGTTCCAGAATCTTTCTCATGGGAAGCCCTAGATAGGTGTTTGTGATTGGTGGGCAGAAAACACCTCCTACAAGGGCTGACTCAGGGACTCAGGCAGGCACCGTCGGGAGACTGCAGCAGCCTGGCTGCAGCTACACAGGCTGCGGTGGGATCTGCACCCGGAACGAGAGAGGGAGGGTTGTTGGGGACCAGAGGAGGCCAGGCCAGAAGCAGCAGATTTCGCTTTCCCTCACACCACTCTGTCCCTGGCCACTCCAAGGGAGGGCAGCGGGCCCAGGAGGGAGACAGTAGTTGTTTGCTGAACACCCAGCCAGTCTCTGTCACATTTCAGATGAAGGTAGCCACCTGCAGCCTGTAGGCCAAACCCTGCCAGGTGTTTGTAAATAAAGCTTTATTGGAACACCACACCGTGCCCCTTCGTTCACATGCTGTCTGTGGCTGCTGCAGAGACACACGGAGACACGTGGTCCACAAAGCCTGGGGGTATTTCCGTCTGGTCCTTGGGGGGAGCAGCGTGTGCACCCCTGCCCTGGGTCACAGTCTCTGTCGTCTTCTGTGTCCAAGCATTTACTGAGATTCATCCAAACCTTTGTATTACTGGGTTTTCTTCACATGGAGCCCCTATGTCTCTTGTCATATTTAATCCGAGGTGTCTTATGTATTTGTTTTGGGAATATGAGTGGGATCTTGTTTCTTAATATTTTCAAACGGTTAGTGTTTACATGTAGGAAAGGGAGGGTGTGTGTGTGTGTGTTTTCTTTGGCATAAGTTTTATAACACTAATTTGTTTTTAAAATTTTACATTTTAAAAAATTTCAAGCTTCCAGAAAGCTTGCAAGACGAGTACAAGTAGCTCCTGTATGTCCTCCGTCCAGATTTGTTCGTTTTTAGACTCTGCCACGTTCAGTTCAGCATTTTCTCTCTCTGTTATTTGAGAATGAGCTGTATGTTGCATGCCCCTTTTTTCTTAATACTGCAAGATGTATTTCCCAAGAATAGGATATTTCACATAACCACAGCCTGTTATTAAATTCGGGACCTTTAGCTGATCCCATACTGTTCTCCAATGTGCAGTTGTATGCCACCGTTGTCAGTTGTCCCAACAACAGCATTTGTGGCACTTTGCCCCCAGCACAGGGTCCTGCCCAGGATGGAACCTTGTGTTCACTTGTCTTGTCTTTTCCCACTTTTTAATCTGGAACAGTTCCTCAGGCTTTTTTAGTCTTTATTGACCTTGACATTTTTAAAGAAAACAGGCCAGTTATTTTATGGGTTATCTCTCTCTCAATTTAGGTTTGTCTGATTTGACAAAATCCTGGTTAGAATGAGGTTAAGCGTCTCTGGCTGAAGGGCCAGGAGGGGGGTGCGTGTCCTTCTCAGGCTCCCTCGGGGACCTGGGGTCCTCACCGTTGGGTTAATTTTGGTTACTAGGTTTAGGTGTTGTGTGGCTTTTCCACCAAACAGTTACTGTTTTTTCTTTTGTAATTAACAAGTTATTTTTGAGATTTAAGGCTAGTATAAAATGCTAATTTTGTATCTAGTCACATTTACTGTTTCCAACAACAGTTTTTCAGTTCACACGTGCTTATGTTTCCTAGGTCATAGTCCTCATCTGCAAAAAATGATCATTCCATCTCTTTCTTCCACGTTTCACATCTCATTTTTTTGTTGTTGTTGTTGAATTGGCTAGAACCTCCAAATAACATGAGTAGATTCTGCGATGATGAGCTCCTTTCTTGTTTCTAGCTTGAAAAGGAATGTTTATGGGGAATTTCAGAGTAAATACAGCTTTCACTGCCTACAAGCCACTTCCTTAAGGAGGCTTCCCCCGTGCCTGGCTGAGGTTAGATCCCATTGGTGGTGCACTGGTAGCCCCGACACCCCATGGTGTCCTGTGATTGCTATTGTCATTGTTTGTACTTGTATTTATCTGGTAACCCTAAGTGTTGTGGGAGCAGGACCAAGTTGTTCTTGTTTACTGCTGTAATCCCAGCGCATGCCCACGTGCTTAGCACATCGTTGGCACTTCGTAAATAATTGTTGGAGAAGTGAGTAAACAAATAGGAGAGATCTGAATGCAGAACTAACCTAGTGTAAGAAAGTGATCAGAGGTTATATTAGCTTAACTTCTCAAAGACCTAGCTTGGTCACTTTAGCGGGTGCCCTTGGGACTTAATCTCTGAGCTCCTGTTTCTTCATCTATAAAATGGGTACGCCACCTCCTTCATAGGTGATTATGAGGATGACAAGAGATGTGTTATAAGTACTTACCTCAGTGCCTAGCATAGAGAAAGTGCCTAGCGAATAAATTCCCCTGCATTTATGTACCTGTTGTCAAGAGTGAGAAGGACAGCGTTCGTTCTGTGAGGCTTCTGGATGTCAGAAGTCAGATCTGTTCAGCATAGAGGGAAATGTTGCCGTGCTTTGAGCTGATGATGGTGGGGTAGACCAGCCCTTGGGTCTGGTGAGTGGTCTGTCCCCAGCCTGTGCCAGCAGCTGGTCACCTGTCGTAGGTAACACTGGCTGGAGAACAGGCTGGATATCTCCAGGGTCCCTCAGGGCTCTGAAGTTTGTATGATCAGAGCAAAATTGTAGGGTTTGTTTTCCAATGTCTTTCTGAGCTGCTTGTCTAGAGACTGGAGCTCAAAGTACAGGGGCTCTGAAAAGACAAACTCAGGTTTCACCTTGAGTTCGTTTGAATAACCTTTGGAGGGTGCAGGACTGGCTGAAACTGAGGGGGATGCTGAGAGGCATAAGGCGGGTGCTTTGATCGGAGGCCAGTCCAAAGCGTAGCCACCTCTAGCCTTGATGCTTCCTGACCGCAAACCGGGATGTGGGGCGTTCGAGAAGGAGGGTATGAATTGGAGATGGAAGCACAGAATTGATGAAATGATTTGTATGTATTTTAAGGCATTTAAAAAGTACAGCAAAATACAAAGTAGAATTTATAACAAGTGCTCACGTACCCTCCAGGAATCGGCACTTGTTCACATTTTATTACATTTTTCCAAATCCTTTATAAAATAAGAGAAACATGACCTTGCAGGTGATGCCGGGGTCTCCTGAGTTCTCCTTTCCCTCCCCTTCTCTCCCTTCTCCACGGCGGCCCCCTACAGAGGGGGAGTTTCGCTCTAGTCCTTTCCCCTGCTGTACACACTTGCGTGGGTGCCTGAGAATAATTCATCGTTTAGCTCTGTGTGGCTTTTCAAGTCTACGTAAGTGTTGCCACACAGTCTTATCCATGATAGTATTTGTGTTTTCTACTTCTCTGAAAACATCGCTTTGCAGGTGGCGCTGCCAGACGTGGCCCTGGACGTGGCTTTGCAGCCTCACTCTCCACCCTTCTCCTCCCCTCTTAGTGCTCACCAGAGGGGCGTCCTTTCTATTCCTCCAGTGGCCACCCCGACTCCCACCACGCTCCCCTTGGGTGTCAGGCCCAGTGATGCCTCCCAGTTGCCTCGTCCCTGCCCCCAGGGCCACACTTACAGCTCACCCCTACCAAACACGCGCCTGTATCTCACGCTGGAGCTGGACGGAGCCCGCAGCGTGGCCCTCCACTCACCCCACAAGGCCCACTGTCACGGAGACCCCTGGTTCACCTGCCTCGCCAGGTGAGACTGACTGTGTGTCAGGCACAGGGCTAAGCTGGGAAGACAGACGTGCCACTCTCTCTTAGGATGTTCTAGGAGGGCCCTTCTGAGGCAGTGATGTTTCAGCTGAGGTCTGACTTACACGCAGAAGCTTCAGGGAGGGGAGTCCGGGAGAGACCTCCCAGCAGCGGGGCCTCAGGCATGGTGGCTGTGGGGCCAGGGGAAGGAAGGAGGGACCAGAGGGAGCTGGAGATGGGCGGATCAGGGTCCCTACACATGGAGGGAACAGATGTGGGGCCATGCCCGGCATAGGGACTGGGCATTTAGGATGTTAAGCAGGTAGGGCTTGGCGACAGGCTGGTTCTGAGGGCACAGTGGGGGGTAGGCGACTCAGCGAGGTCAGTGGGCCTGCAGGACTGCTGGGGTCTCTAGCACAGGGTGGGGTCCAGGCGTCCTCGCCCTGCATGGACTCTTTTGTATGGCCTGACCTTGCCACACAGGAGGGAAGGAAAGTTACATAAAACTGAGGGTACCCAGGAGATTTGGGTGGATTTTATTCATTTTAGATTTGGGGACAGAATGTCATTAAGAATTGTTTTTACCATATATGGCAAAACTAAAAGCTTGAATGTTGAAACCACATTCCCGGGTA
This sequence comes from Cheirogaleus major, assembly GCA_963574435.1. NCBI lineage: Eukaryota > Metazoa > Chordata > Mammalia > Primates > Cheirogaleidae > Cheirogaleus > Cheirogaleus major. The sequence continues at coordinate 46,414 of CAUYPO010031205.1, forward strand.
AAAGCCCAGGCAGCAGGCCTGGAACTCCATGCGGCTCAGAAATGCCGCTCAGACGCCGGAGTCCCTGCAGCACTGGGCGCATTTCTAGCCTCATCTTCCAGAACTTTTTGACTGGAATCACAGCCTGCCGAGAGCTCTAAAGAGACCACCCTGGCCGTGATTTAATACGGGGAAGGGAGAAAACAAGCCTGTGGTAGTCACATAACATTACATCAATGAGGGCTAAATACTGCCTCCCTCACTGTATATACGGAAAAACCAAATACGGTAGGAAAAAACGCGTGTCTGTGTTCTTATATTGGGAAAATTGGCTACTGCTTGCTTAATAAAATAACTTGGGAACAAATTACTCAGACTACTAGTGGTGCAGGCTTCAGATCAGCTTCTTACTCTCGGAGCTTTTGCTAACAGCGGCGCTGAAGCATCTTGCTCAAAGGATAGCCGAGCGCTTTGTTCGTAAGTGTCGTCTGTTTCAGAGGCTGATACGCCAAGGCCCATACAGGGGCTGTCAGTGTCCTTAGAGGACCGACAGCAGTGAGCGCAGGACCTGTGCACAGTCGGAGTGCTTCTCCCGAGGCCAGCGGAGGGGCTGGCGTGCACCCAAGGTCCAGCCACACCTGGAGACCCAGGTCTGGCTGGCAATTCCAAACAAAACCCAAAAGATTTGTGTTTGGCTGAGAGAGCTTCCTGTCCTTGGCCCTGGAGAGACAGATAGACAGGCAGACGCGGTCCCTGGGACAGGAGCCCTCGAGAGAGCTGAGGGGGTTGAAGGATGGAGCCTGGGTGAGTCTGGGCTTCATAGAAAGGGGGGCACTGATGTGGTGTGGGGGCCACCCTGGCGCATCCGCACAGAGTGGGGGGGAGTGGGAGACCCCGGCACATCTACACAGATTGGGGGAATTGGAGGGCCCTGGTGCATTTTTACAGAGAATGGGGGGAATGGGGACCCCTGGCACATCCACAAAGAGAGGGAGGAGTGGGGGGCCCTGGCACATCTGCACAGAGTATGGAAGGGGGGGGTCCCTGGTGCATCTGCACAGGGTGGGGGGTGGGGGCTGCCCCTGTGGGATCTGAGGACGGGAGCTACCCAGGCCTGGACCCTGCCGGCTCCTCCCCGAGCCTGGCCTGTGCTGGCTGCGTCTCCTGGGGGGGATTTCCTCCCACACCCAGGCGGCCTGTCCTTTCTGCAAGTCAGGACCCCCAAGTGTTCCCAGGATCCGACTGATTTCTTGGAAGTGCCCTGGGAGGAGCAGGGGGAGGCTGAGGGGCTGCCCGGGGGCAGGACAGTTCTTTATCTGTGTTGTACGTGGGCTTTCGTGGAAGGCTTCCCCCAAAATTTACTGATTATGACTTAGGAGATTGTATCAGTCCAGCAAATTTAATTTTTCTGAACGAGATTGGTTTGGTTTTGTTTTTAAAGTGCCTAGAAGGGTTGCAATGGGTGGTTTTAGGCAAGGGAGGGTTTTAGACACAGTTACCCCCTGTCTGATGCAGCTGCATGGCCAGGGTAGGGCATAGAGATGGCCCAGAGGGACCAGGGGCAGTGACGGTGGGGGCACCAGGGACTGAGCCACCCCCCAAAACTTTCCTGGGAACTCTCTACTCTCTGCCCACCACCCCCAGGCCTAAAGCGGTTCCTCTCCCAGGTCAGCTGTGGGAGGAGCCTCCTAACTCATGTTTTTTACTGCAGTAAGAGATACATGAAATTGACCCTTTTAAGTGAACACTTAGAGAGGCTTTAAGCACATTCACAGTGTTGTGCAGACATCACCACCGTCCACCTCCAGAACTGTTCATCTTCCCAAGCTGAAACTCTGTCCCCATCAAACACTTAATGCCTCAGCGCCCCGCCCCCTCCCCGCCCCTTCCCCCAGCTCCCGGCCCCTCCTTCCCCTCTCTGTGGATCCGACTCCTCTACTAAGTCCATTCCCGCGCACCCTGCAGCCAGTCTGAGCCTGTGCTTCCCTAACGTTCCCAGAGTTTGCATAAACTCTCCACTGGCTCCCTGAATCTTTAGCCATCCCCCAACCCAAGTGCCTGTCTCTGCCACTTCCGCCCGGGGTTCTGCCCTCTGCGCTGGCTGTCCCCTGCCTGGGTGACACCCCCCAACCCTGCCCTCTGTGCAGTTGCCCCCATCACTCCTCAGAATCAGTCTGGGGACTCTGTTTCTTCAGGGCAGTTAGTGTCATTTATGATTGTGTATTTTTATGTGATACATCGGTGCATCCTCCACCATCTTTCTGCCCCATTAATCTAGAAGTTCCTTGAAGGTCGGGACCATGTATGGAAACATTTCTGTCACCGTTTGGAAGGACTGATTCAGATACGTGACTAGAGCAGGTATCATCAGCACCTGGGAAGAGGTGAGCCCAGGCCTCCGCCTGAGGTGTGCTGGTCCCGGAGGCCGGGGCCTGGCGAGTCCCCTGTGAACAGTGACCGCAGCCTGGAGGGCTCCTCCAGGACCCTGTTTCAGAGCCCCTGTGGTCCTGTGGTCTCTCTGTACTGTCCAGTTCTGTTGGTTTTTGTCTGTCATGGGGGTAGTGTGGGTCACCCGCGAATGTATCAAACCCTAATTCTGTTCCACGAGCTTCTCACCTTCTGATAAACTCTCAACCTTTGCGGGGTCACACTGTAATTCTAACATTTGGCAAGTCAGTCCCCATGTTTGTATTTGGCCTTTTTTGATCAATACTTTTATCAACTTTTTGATTGTAACTCCTGTAGCTTTCATCTTTTCACCCTTAAGAGTGGTAATTTCATTTTGTTCGCTGTCATCTAAGAAACTAGGGAGATGTGATGTCTTTTAATCAATATAACTGTAAAAAATGGGTAAAAATTTTAAATTTAGTAATTTTTTTAAAGGAACAGATTATTTATCTCTTCGGAGAACCCATCTATCCAAAATGACTTTTTTCCAGAGGATGCCAGATTATTAATATTGTAGAGTTAACAAAAAGTTGTCTTAAACTTTTTAAAGGTTTTTCTAATCAGAAAACCTTCCATTCTGTAATTTTTTTAAAATCAAAATTCTTTTGACAAAATTCTTTTTGTAGAAGCCAATTTTAAAACAAAGCCAAAAGGGTGCACATTAGCTTTTATGTTATATATCTATATAAACTTTATTATCTCAAACCTTTTTCTATTCTATATGTAATCGATGCTTATAGAAAAATGAGAAAATACAGAAATATGAAAAGGAAAAAAGCCATGTAACTCTCTACAAGGATGACTAGAATATCATTTCAGTGTGTTTTCTTCATGTTTGTTTCCTTTTTATTTATATTTTTTATTTATTTGTATCTGTTTTTAGAGAGAGGGTCTTGCTTTGTCACCCAGGCTGGAGTGCAGTGGTTAGGGTTAGGGTTAGGGTGCCGTGGCATCAGCCTAGCTCACTGCAGCCTCAAGCTTCTGGGCTCAAGTGACCCTCCTGCCTCAGCCTCCCGAATAGCTGGGACTACAGGTGTGTACCATAACACCTGGCTAATTTTTTAATTTTTTGTAGAGACAGAGTCTTGCTATGTTGCCCAGGCTGGTCTCACACTCCTGGCTCAAGTGATCCCCCAAAGTGCAGGAATTACAGATGTGGGTCACCGAGAGCGAATTGTTTCTTTTTTAAAAATCTATAACGGGAACTTTGTTGAAACTGCACATTCACACATTCACAACTGCTGGTGATCAGCATCCCAGTTAGTAAGGAACTTAAATACTTGAAAGAAATACTCTTTATATGAATGCTCTTTAACTATGTAGATTAAAGTGCTTTGCCTCCCTAAATTAGTTTATATCTATGACACTCCCTACTGCTAAACTGAAAAAGAACGTGGTCACAGCAAGGTTCCAGGAATACAGGCCACAGGGCGGGGCCCAGAGCAAGGTTGGGTCTGGGCAGGGCAGCCGGATGTCGTGGCAGCAGGGCTTGGTTTCTGTGATTCCCTCTTATCGAGGTGGAGCCTCCCCACCTTCCACGGGGAAGAACTGGATCAGATAATGCTGACAGTCACCAAAGAGCAAAATGTGATCTTTGGTTCTTTTTGAGTTGTTTTGAGAGTAGAGAAATGTCAAAGAAGTCAGTGTGCATCCTAGTTACAGACTTAGCATGGGGGCGAATCATTTGAAGAGTTATTTGAATGAGGAATTATTTCCTTTCCTGAGAATATCAGCTAAGTCATCTTTGACCCCCAAGGTCATGGTTAACCTTCCTTAGCCGCCCTGGATGCCTGGCCCCAGCACACCTGTGCCCCTGTCTTCCTCTCGGCCCCCTGGGAGTTCCTTCTCCTTGGGGGCCGTGCCCTGGGCTGGGGTTCCACCTCCACCACCCTCGCTAAGTACTTGTGAAAAAAAATCCTGAGAAAATAACAGCTACTCTACACTCTAATTGAATTCCATGGCACTTTCTTCTTGAAAATAAAAACTGAAACCTAAAGGCTTCCTACCCTTGTCCATAGTGGAGAAGAGACATGTGTGGACACCTGGGGTCTCTGGAGGGGGACAGGACGCTGGGTGGGGCCCCCTCTCCAGTTGCAGAGAAGTAGCAGGGTCCCTCCTGTTTCCTGTAGTGTCACCCATCCCCGTTTGTCATAATGCCCTGGTGCTGAGGACTCAGACCTGCACAACACCAAAGGAGAGGAATTTAGGACGTTTGGGGGTGGCGCTAAGCCGGGAGGGCGGGGCGGGCAAGGAGGGCAGTCTGCTCAGTTTTTATTTCAGAGAAAACTGTTGTGATGAACAGGCCTTGAGGGATAAATCAATGGGACTGAGGGTGCAATTTACATAACAATTAAACCAGTTCAGTGTATCCTGCAACTCTGCTAGAACCAGGCCTCTCCCCGGGCGGGTATTCAATGTTATTAATCTGTTTTATGACCCAGTTTCCCCAAATGGATAATTTCGCCTTCGTAGTGTTAAGATATATTTAGCGACTCAGGTACCAGCAGTAGGAGAGGGTGGATTTAAAAGTCCTTGCAATTGCTTGGTGCACTTTCTTCTCACTGTTTGCCTGAAAAAGCCGCCTTGCTAGAGCAGGGCCTTCCGGTCGGAATGTCCCATTCCTCTGACTTATGTGTGTGGAACCATAGCCTGCCATCAATATGCAGTGTTTCAGATATTTTCCGAAATCAGAGTAAATGTGAAAGGAGAGGTTGCCCCGCCAGAGGAACCTCCCTTGTAGCTGATGGGGGAGTGAATTGGAGGGGCCAGACGGTTCGATTTTTCAAGTGGGAGGGGACCTGTTTGGCTTCCCAGGGGTGTGTGGAATGCATTTTGTGAAGGGCAGAATTCTCTTTGGTGCTGATTCTGTGCTACTCCGCTTTGTTTTGGTTTTATCCAGGGTGGCTGAGGTCTCTACAGACGAGCCCCTATTGCTTTGTAAACATGATCTGGCTGCCAGCTATGGTCCCAGCTGCCCTTAGGAAACTGGAAGCTCCTCTACTGTCTCTGATCCCACTCCTCTTATCAGTAGCTGCTGGTTTGGGGAATTAACCAGAAGGCTAATCAGAGTGGTCTTGGGAAAAGACCACTCCCTTGGGAAAGATTGAATAGGCTGAACTCTAACTTGACCTTAAATTATCCAAAGCCATTTTCTAGATTTAGTGTGGAATTTTATATGGCAGAATGAGAACAAAGATGACCAAGTGTAGCAAATCGATGTCATGAAATTATAGCAGTTTGTCCCCAATGTGATAAACTTGGGCTTCCGTGTGACCTGGGAAGGCGTGCTCTCCCTAGCGTGTCTGTGGGTGTGGGAGGCCGTGTCCCGCCCTCGGGTCTCCCAGCCTGGGGGCGACCCCTGTTGCTCCTGGCTTCTCCTCCTTGGGGCTCCTGGGTGGGTAGCCGGTGGCAGTCAAGTGCTGCTTCTGGAAAAGAGGCTAGTGGGACATCCTGGCTCCGGAAAGCCATTGCGTGCCTGTCCCTACGCATGCTGGGGAGCTGGAGCCCCCTCGAGTCTTGCCCACACTGTGTGTTGCCTAGAACTAGAGCGCCGTCCCCATCCCTGTCACCTGGGAAGCCCCACTCTGCCTTCCAGACCTGGTCAAGTTTTATCTGTCCCCCCCCTCGTTTTACCAGGTTACAGTGAGGCCCCAACTCTGTCTCCTGGTCCCTGATGATGTTGCTGAGTTCATTGGCCTCCTTGGCTTGGATCGAGAGCCCTGTCTTCTATTGAGGAACTTTTGTTTCCGTTCTTAGGGCCTGTGCTGGGCCAGGCACTTGACAAGTGCTGATACATGTGTGTTGGTATGCTGACGGCTGGATCAGCACACAGTGGACTGGGCCGTCTCCCGCTGGCCACAAACCCCCGTGCATGGGGGTTGGTTTCGTGGCAGTCGTGTGTGGTCTGCTAACACAGGAGGTGTCAGATGAATTTAACTGTGGCAAACTGTGCATTAGTTTTGCCACAATGAAGTTTAATTCACGTGATAAAAAATGTCAAATTGCATATTATGCCATTGGCTTAAACATGTGCACAGTGAAATTCCACAATGTGTTAATAATTCCTGACATTGAGTCATCTGGTGTTGTCCTGAATTAGGAATGGAGAATTAAAAATTTACGTAGAGGACTATCGTATACCCACAATTTAAAAATCACCATGGATCTCAGAGAAACTGGTACAACCAGGTTATGGCTTCCTGCAGTTCATGCTGCAGCGGATGTCTCCTCACTTTGGAAGGCAGGGCAGCGTTAGGGGCAGTGGCTGGGTGCGAGGGGCGCCTATTCTGGGATGATCTGTACAGGCCACGGCTGCTTTTAATAGAAACTGAACTCAGATGAGCCAGTTAATCTCCACCACTTGGAATTACAGCAGTTCCATGTCTTGAGTTTCTCCCATTGCTTTGTTTTTGATTTGTTCTCGTTGTTGTTTTTACTTGCCATTGGATGATTATTCTTGTTTCTTGATGGAAATGCGCATCAGTGGATGTTACCCGCCGGGCACGTTGCCAGCTGCTGTGCACGTGGGGAGCCAGGTAGGAGTGCTGAAGCATCACAGAACGTCAGCACTTTACAGAAGATCTAGAGAAGAGGCGCTGAGGCTGATGGAGACAGATCGACTAAAGCAGCCATTGGTTGGTTCCATGTGAGGGGCAATGCTGAGTCTAGATCACGGTCAACGTCGCTTTTTCTGCTACAATGAGAAGTCTCTTCATGATGCCAAGCCGAGGATAGAGTCTGCCCTGGGTCTGATTCAGAGGCCTCGTGCTGGTGTTTGTCCTGCTGGGCACTCAAGGGACGGAGCATTGTTGGCACAGGACAGCTCTAGAAAAGCAGCAGGAAGGCTGATCACCCGGAATATCCAAGTGGTGTATCAGTCAGGGAGACCAGGGGCAGCGACAAACACGCCCCAGGCGGAAGGGCTTTCTGTAACAGGAAGTAACAGCTGGGGGAGGACAGCCCCTTCCACCTGGGGCTGAGCCACCTGAGGGAGGACAGCCCGGGGCCTCCTGGCGGTTACACCAGCCTGGGAAGGGGAAGGTGCGGGGAGGAGACACACTCCCTCTGCGCAGCCCGGCCCAGAGGTGGTGCGTGTTCCCCACACACATCCCCTCAGTGGGGACTAGTGGCGCGGGAGGCACAGTCCAGCTGGGTGCCTCGGAGGCAGAAGAGATGGATTTTGGCGAGCCCAGGAGTCGCTGTAGCAGGAGAGAGCCAATCTGGATACTGAGGAGGGCGGGATCCTGAGTAAAGGAAGACGTGGTGCTCTCAGTGGACGTTGGACGTCTTGGCACATGAGGAGGATGGAAAGGTGAACCTCATTCCGTGGCCACTGGAGAACTGTCAGAGGCTCTTAGGGCAGGTGCAGGTAGGATCAGAACTGAGTTTCAGGGTCACAGTGAGGCCTTATGAGAATAGCAATGACAAAGATGGTGCCTCCTACGCTTACCGGTCCTTAATGCGTGCCCTGCCTGAGGGCATCACATCTCTCTTATCCCTGTCACTAGACTTTAAGGGGTGGGTAGTGTCACCACATCTGACCAGGACAACAGCCCTGAGTCACACATTGGGCTAGGCCCAACCACCGATCAGCAAAACGGTGCTTACAGGGTCTCCAGGCAGCCAATGGCCAGACGCGCAGACGCGCAGATCAAGACATGCCAGGAGATCAGGGAAGAAAGATGACGGCCAGACGGGGTCGGGAGACGTGGCTGGGCCTGGAGTGGGGAGTGGGGCGGGGACACCAGGCAGAGTGTTTAGGGAGAGGCCGAGGGGGGAAGTGAGAGCAGAGTGGTGAGTCTGAAGCTGGAAATTCAAATTCTTTGGTATTCACAAGTGGATTATCTGTGCTTATTTTTTTATCAGTTCCTCGTTTTTTTATCCACCCTCTAATCATGACAGTTCACTTGCCTTTATACATAAGGGGGGAGGAGAGCAGAGGTGGGATTCGGATGCATCCGCTCCTCTTGTGCGGTAATTGACTTGAAGTCATTCACTCTGGCATGCGGTCCCTGTCTCCATAAATACGGTTATTTTACATGGAAATGGGAAAAGGGCGTAAATTGGTATCGATTACCCGAGGTCTAGAATAACCAAACTGAGGATTGGCTGTCCTGTGAGTCCCTGGCACCCTGCACCTGCCGTCACTGTGATGCCAGGGCCAGGGGACTGCTGGTGTCAGTTTGGTCATTTACCCTCAAGGAATAAACATTTCTGAGAGGAGTGGAATCCACTTATTCTACTTTACGTGCTTCCTTGGAAAAGACTCTTAAGAGTTCAAATCAAGCCACTGCTGTCAGAATTCTGGATTTATTACTGTAATCTTGAAAGTGGTCATGTCTGTATTTGATTTAAATGTACCAGCGATCCAGCTTCTCGGTTTACAACTGCAAGGTTTCTACCCTCTCTCCTTGCCAGTCTGTCGCTCTCTCAGACAGGTGATACTTGGTTCTGTTTATACTTTGGAGTGTGTTCGAATCCATTTATGATTAAACACTGCTCAAACAGCCCGAGTGAGATTTATTGACACACGGCGGGGTTGATGGGGATGGAGTGCCACTGGGGGAGGCGTCACTTCTCTCTCTTCTGTTTATTTCCAGTTGACAAGAGATGACATTTATTTTTAAATTGTGGTCATAGTTCTGTGACTTCTGCAGAGCTCCAACTGCAGATTTCATTTTACAACTACAGTAAGGAAGGGGGCAAGGACCAGCGCTTCTGCGGGCTGTGCCACTCCCTGGCCCTCTAGGATGATACACTTCCCATCTAGAACTCACAGTCACATACCTTTGGTGCAGGTAATTTATCCAAGTAAATTTATGGCTTATTCTCTTCCTGTCTTATTAATTTGCTAGTTACTTACATTTTGAAATAGTCAACAAAGTTCATAACTCTGTTTATAGCCCACTCTGTCATTTTAAAGTAGTGAAAAATATTTCTTTCATATAATTATTTCAACACTGTTGCGTGCCAGGCCCAAGCTGGGCCCGGGGCTTGCAGGGGGCTTGGGGTTCCCGCCCATCACCGAGCTTGGTGTCGCAGAAAAGCTAAGGCGGAGGAGGAATGAGAAGAAGGCACAGCCACCGCGCCGCTCATTCTAGGAAGCCCGTGAGAGGTCAGTGCCCTAAACAAAAGGATTTTTAAAGCCATGTCCTTTATTTTGATTTCTTACTCATCTTCAAGGTGTTTTTTTAAGTCGTCTATTTTTGGGCCCTGAAAATGTGCTTTGTGACTCCCAGAACTGTCACTTTCACAAGACAGCTCGAGGAGAGTGAACATCAGCTGTTCTCTCCGGCCTTATTTTAGCTTTGGGAGGAAAGGCTTAGGTTTGAAGACAGTTCTTCTTACAGTTCTTCTTACATTCTTGTATAAAAGTCAGGATGCTTTTTTTGTGTTGTTTTCACAAGGCACATTTATGAAATTTGGCTTAAATATTTTCTGAATAGGTGACACATCCCCACAGTTTGAAACTCAGAAGGTCCGCAATGAGACAATTTTCTTTCTCTCTCATCCACGTTTCCCTCCCTAGATAATCAGTTTCTGGGGTCTTGTCCAGGAATAGCATAAAACCCCATCCTCTTTCCATCCCGAGTTCCGTTTCTCCAGAGAGAACCGTGTTTTACGTGTGCTTTCAGGAGTTTGTGTGCGTGTGGAGGGGACTCTGGAGAATCTTGTCATAAGCTGTCGTGCATCTTTTCCTTGGTGCAGAACAAAAACCACAGCAGTGATAATCAGATTTTACACAGGCACGGAGGGGTAGCTTTTCTGGTCGGGTGAGTTTTGTGGCTTCGTCTAGTGCAGAGAACATTCAAAGCAAGTATAGATGGCAAGGTGATATAGCGCATGGGTGTTTTGTTTCGAGGACAGCTCATCAGTGGTGGCTTCAGTTTGCTGGCAAAGTGTGTCTTGGAGAGAATCTGGAAGGGTCAGGCCTGGGTGTTCTGGGGGCTCAGGTGCGGTGGCCCAGGTGCGGACTCTGGTGGGATCGTTGTGTGAGTAGCCAGGTCGTCCGAGAAGCCTGGCCGGGCCCAGCCTTCCTTGTCGACAGCAGTTGGCTAGGACTTGGGCCTCCGCTGGCCGGTGGCAGAAGCTGGAATGCCCGACCTTGGGGAAGTCTCCACTTATCAGCAGTCAACTTCTGACTCGAGCAGAGCCAAGTTTAGAATGAATGAAGAAGATATTTTGAAATGCTCTGGTATTGTGAAATACGGAACTTTGTGAGTTCCTGTGGTCGTCCGCTTTGTTCCTCGCTGTGACTCACTAGCAGGGATCGGGTCTTGCCAAGTCACTCTGTGGCTAGCACTATTAAATTGGGTGTCAATGACCAAAACACTGCCTGGCACCCTGGGTTCTCTTGCAGCGATTCCACCCAAAAGAGTACTCACCGGTAGCTGGCTCTTAGAATACAAGGAAGTGCAGGAGAAACAAAACACGGGAGACAGCCCTATCACTGGATGGGAGCTCCCCACGCCAGCCTTCGCCCCGGCATCTGCATCTGAACCCCAGGGTCAGAGTTGTCAGCGAGCAGAACAGGTGCCCTCGAAGAGCCCTTGGGGGGAGCCTGGCTGTCGCCTTCGAGGGGATGTCTGACATTCCAGCGCACTCAGGAGCCTCGCAGCGGTGAGGACGCACAGGATGCGACAGCTCAGCCCACTCTGCCCAGTTCTGGGGGGAAGGGAGAGTGTCCTGCCTGCAGCCTGGGCTGTGACCGTGGGCGCAGCCGGGCCCTGGTCCTTCTTGTCCGGGGCCCCACCGGGCTCAGAGCCATGGGTCACCAGCGGTGCTGTGCGGAGGCAACAGCCGTTTGTTTAACCCCCTCACTTGTTGAGGGATGTTTTAGTTTTTCCCAGTTTTTGGCACGTTACAGATGAAGCTGCTGTGAACAGTCGCAAGTTTCAAGTGCACATGAGTCTCACTGCTCTGGGATAAGCACCAGGAGTGCAGTTATTAGTTCCCATCATCAGCGTATGTTTGGTTTTTAAAGAAACTGCCGAGCTAGCATTTCAGAATGGCTTTCGCATTTCCTACTCCCTCCCCCAGTGTATGAGAAATCCTGTTTCTCTAAGTCCTCGCCGGGGTAGGGCGCTGTGTTTTGGCCATTCTGACAGGTGTGTGGCGCATCCTAACTGGGTGCGCTTCTCACGAGCTTGTTTGCCATCTTAGAGCGTCCTCGGTGAAATGTTTCTTAGCGTGTTTGCCCACTTTCAAATTGAATTGTTTGCTTTTTTACTAGAGTTTTGAGAGTTCTTTGTATATTCTAAATATAAGTCTTTTGTCCCATATGTGGTTTGCCAAATCTTTTCTCCCAGCCTGTAACTTGTCTTTTTATCCTCTGTTAATGGGCTCTTTTGCACACCAGGAGCTTTAAATTTTGAGGAAGTCTGATTTGTTGAGGGTTTGTTTTGTTTGTTTGTTTGTTTTGAGATAGGGTCTCGCTCTGTGGCCCCAGGTAGAGTGCAGTGGCATGATTATAGCTCACTGCAGCCTCCAACTCCTGTGCCCATGTGAGCCTCCTGCCTCAGCCTCCCAGTAGCTAGGACTACAGGTGTCACCAGGCCTGACTAATTTTTTCTAGAGGTAGGGTCTCACTATTGCCCAGGCTGGTCTCAAACTCTTGACCTCAAGCAGTCCTCCCACCTCGGCCTCCCAGAGTGCTGGTTTTTGTCTTTATGGATCATGTTTTTGGTGTCATGTCTAAGAACTCTTCACTAAGCCCTAGTTCCTGAAGAATTTTTTGAATTTTGGGTTTTGAATTGTTTTTCCCTCACAGGTTTCTCTGTGGCTGCTTTGTCTTCAGTTTTCAAAAGTTTGGCATGGATATCTTTGGGTTTATCCTGGATGGGTTCACTCACCTTGAATCTGTAGGTTTATCTTTTTGCCAGGTTGGAAAATTTTCAGCCATTACTTCTTCGAATCTTCTCCACCCACTTTCTGTTCCCCTGCTGGGATTTTGATGACATGAATGTTAGATCTTTCGTTACTGCCCAGTGTGTCCCTGAGATTCTTAACCACTTCGGTACGGCGCTCACCGGCCGCGAAACCTTGCCCACAGCTGGCTTTCATAGTCCGTGTGTGCTGCGCATTGACGACGAATCCGTTTTGCTCTTGTGTGATAAGGAAAACTTTAAAGCACTGAAAGCTTGTTGTACTTTACAGGCAGCTTTACTTGTAATGTAAATCAGAATAGGTAACATATACATATATGTTTTCATTACGTTATTTTTAAATGTTCACAATTTTATTTTGATAAATGAAAAATTAGAAACATATCACGGCTGTCGGCTAAAGTCCCTGTGCGCGTTTATCTGTGGCTGTCGACTGTAGTCGACGCTGGTACCAAAGTGGTTAAGGTTGATGCACCATGATGTATACAAGGAAACCCTATTGTTAGCCATTTTTGTCATTTCTCATTTTTTTCCCAGTAAAAGTAGTCCAATAATAAGAATCTTCATGCTTATAGATTATTTTCTTTCTTTGAATTATTTTCTTGGGATAGATTCCTGGAAGTAGCTCCAACTTTATTTTGAGGCCCAATGAACTGTTCATTTTTCCCATATTTGTCACTTCCATAATCTGTTCCTTAGATTTGCCTAGGAATTAAATCTGTTGGCAGAACCAACTCAGAAAACAATGGGAATTCTAGGAACCAGCACCTGTGCTTGTCATGGCTGAGGCAGAGGGCAAAGAACAAAGATACAGCAGGAATCCTTCTCTGGAGGCCTGGTCAATCTCAGCAAGAAATTAAAAAAAAAACAACAAAAAAAACCCAAAAAGACATGTCATTCATGTTTATCTGTCAAGGAAGTCAGGAAAAAAATGCACAAAAGAAGAACCTGGGAAGTCACTTAAATGTCCATCGGTGGGAGAATGAATAAATCAAATGAGTATGGTTCCTTAACAAACCATCATAAGCACTTACAAATGGACTAAATCTATGGATAGCAATTTGAAAAATACTCAAAAAGTTAATTAAAAAATGAGGTAGTATTATAGTTAATTATAGTTAAATTAAAATTATAGTATGATATGTTATACTCTTTATGTACACTTAAAAACCACACACAACAATATTTTATGTCTTTCATGGATGTCAACATATGCATTAAAATATTAAAAATGAGCTGGGAGGATGCACATCAAAATCATGATCCCCTTTGCCTACAGAAAGTAGGACCAGAGGAGATTTGAATTTTTCCTATAATATTTTTTATTTTAAAGAAAACACATACAGAAGCAAATATGACCAACGTTAACAATAGTGAACTGGAAAGGGGATATGTAAATGTCTGTTTTATTATTCTTGGTTCTTTTCTAGATATGTTAAATCTCTCAAATCATCAACAATAGCAGCAAAAGAGCATCTGAAGATGATGTGGGTGGTGATGCAACAGCTCTTCAAAGTGGTCATGAATCAGCAGATTAGTACAGTCTCTTTGCTACCCTTTGCTAAGCCAGTTTTCCTTTGCAGGTTAAGTTAGCACCAGCCTGTTGTTGGCTTCTTGATATTTCCAAGTCCTTGGTCAGTTGTTGTTTCCAGGAAATGCTGAAACCCCAAGGTTAGCCTGCCAGTCTTGCAGCAAATGGATCCCATGCAGGGATCCTTCATTTGAGATTGCAGAAGTCATTTGACAGGTCAGTTACTTATCTGGTTCCACAGCAAGTGAGATGGTTTGGACACTGACTGGTTACTGGTCCAGTTAATAAACAGTTTTTGATTCTTTCTTTTGGATAAGTGGAAAAAGAAACTGCAAGGAAGGAAGGATTTATGAAGGACTAGGTCTTTGATCTACAAATGAACACACTTAAAGTCAGATCAAGCATGTAGGACATAATAGCCAGAGAATAGAATGGCCCCAGGTGATGCCAAGTGCCAAGCACAGAGGCTAAGACAGGAAAGCCAACAGCGCATGTTGACATGCTACCCAAGTGTAGTGCGTACTGTGGCATAGCAGCAGACTCTGCCTTATCCCCCAGCTGCTGGGAGTATTGGTTCCTGACAGCTCACACTGAAGCCCTCCCCAGGAATTGCTAAAAGTAGTTGTCTTGCTCAAAGTTATTCCTTTTCCCCAGGTACAGCCCACATGCAAAGAGTAATCTAAGTGGCCACACAAAGACCTGGCCCCGTTGCTTCAATTGAGACAATTTAAGGGTCACCCCAGGTTCAGAGCTCCCCATGAGATTGGATGAAGACTATTAAAACTACATTACAGATCAACTTCTCACTTCTTTCCCCATCTAATGCTCATCCTTCATCCCTGGTCTCTCGTCCCTCAGAGATGTTGATCCCAAGAGCAGTGACTTCCTATATGCAAGTCTCAGAATCTCAAAACATCATCATCAACAGCAACAGTATAACCCTCACTATTTCATGGTCTATTTCCCAGGACATCTGATCTAAAACACCTACCAACTTTGAAATCCAACCTTTTCTTCTACTGTATTTATTCTCAGGTAGGTAGTTTAAATTAGTCTTATAAATTGACATTCTCTGGTTCCCATCATCCCTAGTAATTAATCAATCAACTACTACTCTGCTGGCAGAAGAATGAGATACAAGTCCTGACCTTGAAGAACTTAAGGGTCCAGACTGAAAACCAAGATCTCAAAGAAAAAAAAATTTTTGTGGCTGGGTGCGGTGGCTCCCGCCTGTAATCCTAGCACTCTGGGAGGCCGAGGCGGGAGGATCGCTCAAGGTCAGGTGTTCAAAACCAGCCTGAGCAAGAGCGAGACCCCGTCTCTACTAAAAATAGAAATAAATTAATTGGCCAACTAAAAATATATAGAAAAAATTAGCCGAGCATGGTGGCGCATGCCTGTAGTCCCAGCTACTCGGGAGGCTGAGGCAGAAGGATTGCTCGAGCCCAGGAGTTTGAGGTTGCTGTGAGCGAGGCTGACGCCACGGCACTCACTCTAGCCGAGGCAACAGAGTGAGACTCTGTCTCAAAAAAATAAAAAAAAATAAAATCTTTTATTTTTCTTCAAGAGAGATCTTCAGATTGTATAAACTTTAGGCCCTACCAAACCTAGATCTGTGCACATGAAAATATTAATAAAAGCCAAGAATATATATGGCATACTTAGAACGAAAACAACATCAGCCTTTTTTTCCCTAATAAGAATGTATTGTACTTTTTGAGGAGGAAGAAGGAAAGATATAAGCTTAACAGGAGCCAAATTAGCTTATTGGAATTTGGCAGCTATCAGTGGGAAGTCTGATTATAAGTAAACCAGAGGACCTTTGATTCAATATTCAGGAAGTCAAATTTAATTACATTAGGAGAATCAAATATGATTCACTGCTTTCCAATTTCCAGATATTGAAGGTTTTCAATCTCTCTGTAGCGTTTAAGGCTGTTGACAAACTCCCTCCTTGAAATTCTCTCATCTCTGCAATTTCATGACCCTCACTCTTGTTTTCCTACTTGTATTAATAACTATTTCATCCATAGCTCAATAATGTAGATATTCCTTAAATGTAGATATTCCCTTGTCTCTAACTCTCCTTTGGACATCTCATCTACTGGGATTTCAATTATCCTAGCCTTGGGTGACTCTCAACTCCAAAGATCTTGCTCTTCTTTACCCTTAAATTCCAGTTCCACTTTTCTGCCTCCTGAGTATGTTGCATCAACACCTTTAAAATCAACCTACCTCAAACTGAATTCATCATAGTCTCATAAAATAATTTGCTATCTTAAAATAAATAAGTCTATGAATGGCAACATTTTTCTTTTAGCTTTCCAAATTCAAGCTCAGGAGTTTTTTTAATCACTTCCTTCTTCTCCCCACTATATGTCCATGTAATTTCTAAATTGTCACAAACTCTCTTTTGTAATCTCACATCCATTCTTTCCTTTCTCTTACTGTTATCCTAACCCTTGTTTCCTCTTGTTGAGACTGCTTCAACTCCTCTCTATCATTTTTGCCCTATAGTGTGTGTTATTTCCTATCTCCAATACCTTTTACACACTCTTGCCAGTTATCTTCCTAAAGTATGGTTTTGATAATTTACCTTCCTTCTTTCAACAAGCAAGAATTGTCTATGAACAATGTGGCAGGCACTGACAAAGATATTCATTCATTCATGTAGGCGTATTAAATGCTTACAATGTGCCAGCCCTCCCCTAGGCACTGAAGCTATATCATGAATAGGTAAGACCTAGAGCTTTCATTCCAGTTAGAGTCAGTTGGGTATGCAGTAAAATATGGCTCCTGCTCTCAAAGTGTTTATTATCTGCTCAGAAACCTTCAGTGGTTTCCCTATGCCTGAAAGAATAAAATCAAATTCCCTACCCTGACATTCAAGGCTCAATATGGTCCTATCTCAAACAATAGAAGTATAGTATCTAGATGAATAATCTTGAGTTTGCATGGGTCTTGTATTCTGTATTGGATACCACATTTCTTTTCTAGATACTGTCACTCAGGCTGGAGTGTGGTGGTGCCATCATAGCTCACTATAGCCTTGCACTCCTGGGCTCAGGTGATCCTCTTGCCTCTCCTGAGTAGCTGGAGCTACAGGTGTGCACCACCATGCCCAGCCTACTGCTCTTATTTTTATAGAGACAGGTTCTTGATATGTTGCCGGGGTTGGTCTGAACTCCTGGCCTCAAGCGATCCTCCCGCCTAAGCCTCCTAAAGTGCTAGATTACAGATGTAAGCCACCACGCCCAGCCTGCTATACATTTTTGATCGATACTCTTTATCAGATTTAAGGAGTTGCCTTCTATCCCTATTTTGCTAAGAATATTAGCAAAATATTTTATATTAGTATTGAATTTTATCAAATGCTTTTTCTGTAACGATTGAGGTAGTTACTTGTTTTTTTCATTTAATCTATATGCTGTATATAATAGATTTATAGATTTTCTAGTGTAATAGATTTTAGTGCATAGATTAGTGTATAGTGTATAGTATAGTGTATAGTATATAAATAGTGTATAGATTTTCTAGTCATTTACAGATTTTCTAGTGTAAACTAACCTTGCATTCCTAGGAAAAACTCAATTTGGTATTTGTATCAATCAACGTTTATTTGCACATAGTAAAGTTTGTTATGTAAAAAAATTTTAAATATATACAGAAAGGTTTATTTGCAAAGAATAGAAATCATTCTAGCTATTTAAAACAAGAGATTTAATACATGGAGCTAGGATGCTTAGTTACACATGACCAAAACCCCAACTCAAATGGGATTAAACAATACATGGAAAAGTATGAATTTGCTAAGTGAAGGGTACAAATTTCTATAAATGTTCAATAAACCAAGCTTGTTAATTGTATTATTCAAATCTTCACTGATTTTTGCCTAGTCTGTCTATTAACACTTGAGAAGAGTGTGTTGACTAGCTACTATAACAGTGGTTTGTGTCAAATTCTCCCTATAGTTCTGTTTTCTTATTTATCTTGAGGCTATATTATTAGGTGCATATAATTTAGCACTGCTATATCTTCCTGCTGAATTGAACCCCTTATCATTATCTATTAATCCTCTGTATCCCTAATAATGCTTTCTGTCTTAAGGTCTATTTTGTCTGATATTAATATAACTCCTCACTTTTCTTTTGGTTGGAATTTAGCCAGTATACCTTTTTCTATCCCTTTTATTTTCAACCTTTCAATGTTTTTAAATTTCAGGTATTTTTTAAACAGCTTATAGCTCGACTGGGGCCAAGACCAAAAAAATGAATGTCTGCCCCATAAATATCTTTCTTATTTGGGAAAATCTTCTTTTATATGAATCTGTGGAAGACAGAACCTCATTCCTACTACAGAAGCCTAAAGAGATCAAATATTCCCTCTTTCGCCCCCTGGCAGCTAAGGTGCTGGCATGTGACTCAGCCTTAACTAGTCAGATGCTCTAGCCAGGGACTGGAATATTGAGTGACACAAAGATGACATAATTTATAATTCAGGCATGCCAGTGGTAGCAGTATACAATGACAGTAGCAGCAGTGCTCAGCAATAGTAATGTCCAGCGGTGGCAATGTCTAATGCCAGCATTGCCCTAACCAGGCTTTTCCTGTGCTGACTTTGGCTATGGTTCCTGATGGCTGGCTTCTCTTGGTTTCTGCCTGTTTATAAGACTAGTGCTCCTTCTAAGAGTTACCTGCTCTTTTTACAGTAAGTATTTTTTCTGTTTAAGTAAGGGAAACTCCATTTCTATTGCTTAAAAAAAAGAATCCTCACTGATATAAAAGTGATGTTTTTTTCCTATGGAATGGAGAAGGAGAAATGATATGAGGTTTGAATTTGCTGAAGCCATTCTTGATACCGTGAGGGAGGGCAACCTGGCAATAAAATCAACATAGAAGCAAGGCAGGGTTGAGAAAGCCATAGACACATAAAGGCAGAACCTTGGTAACACCTTGAATCTCTAGATTCAACCATATTTAAAGTTAGCCTCACTCTGGACTTTTTACCTTCATGAGTTGATAAATTCCATGTGTTTTAAAATCTCACTTGAGTGGACTTTTCTGTCACTTGCAACCAAAAGCATTCTACCTGATACTTTTCTATTCTGCCTATGAAAAGGAATCCCTCACTTGATTCTGCAATAGGCTTTCAGCTGCTAGTCTACTTTTCTTTCTTTCCTAGTTGAACTTCTCATAAATGATTTACAATCTTAGTGTCTTCATTTTCTCACTGCCCATTCCTGCTTTATCCACTAAAGTCTGGATTTCTCCTTTACTACTCTGCTAACTCTATTTTCTTTTAAATTGCCAGTAGTCTCTTCTTGTCTTAATTCAATGCCAATGCCACATCTCAGAGTCATTCATTCAACAAACATTTTTACACGCACACTGTAGCAAGGTATAGTGCTACACTTATTCTTTGAACAGATATTTATTGAACATCTATATCGCAGCAGACTTTTGGGAGTTAAAAAAACAAGTTAGGGATGTTTCCCACTCTCAGAGGATTACCATTTTATCAGCAAATGCAGACATTAACATAATTACAATAAACTATATTGAATATTACTAGATCTCCTTGGAAAATTAATATTTAAGCTAAGGCTCAAAACTTGAATATAGGCTGGGCGTGGTGGCTCACGCCTGTAATCCTAGCACTCTGGGAGGCCAAGGCGGGTGGATTGCTCAAGGTTAGCAGTTCAAAACCAGCCTGAGCAAGAGCGAGACCCCGTCTCTACTATAAATAGAAATTAATTGGCCAACTAAAAATATATAGAAAAAAATTAGCCGGGCATGGTGGCACATGCCTGTAGTCCCAGCTACTCAGGAGGCTGAGGCAGAAGGATTGCTTGAGCCCAGGAGCTGAAGGTTGCTGTGAGCTATGCTGACCACAGCACTCTAGCCTGGGCAACAGAGTGCGACTCTGTCTCAAAAAAAAAAAAAAGAAAACAGTTGAATATAGAGAGAGGAGAATAATGCAAAGACAATGTTAATAGAAAAGGCTTGAAGGCAAAGGGGGATCTTGCAAAATTCATTGAACTGTGATACCACCAACATTGGTGGACCAAAAAGTACAAGGGACACAGCGGTAAGAAACCTTGGACCAAATTGTGGAGCCCTATTAAGAAGTTGAAGACAGCTGGGCATGGTGGCTCACACGTGTAATGCTAGCACTCTTGAGAGGCTGAGGCGGGAGGATTGCTTGAGCTCAGGAGTTCGAGACCAGCCTAAGCAAGAGCAAAACCTGGTCTCTACTAAAAATAGAAAAGTTAGCCGGGTGTTGTGGCACACGCCTGTAGTTCCAGACACTCAGGAGGCTGAGGCAAGAAAATCGCTTGAGCCCAGGAGTTTGAGGTTGCAGTAAGCGAGGATGATGCCACCGTACTCTAGACTGGGTGACAGAGTGAGACTCTGTCTCAAAAAAAAATCACTTTGTGGTTATGGAGGGTAGTGCTTTCAGGAAATTATGGGGTATTTACAGGAGTCTGGCATTTGATGGCCTGGAATATAGAGGTGGAATATAGAGGTAGTAAAAAAAAGAAGGAAATTGATTTGAAAAATATTCTGGAAGTAGGCCCAAAAGAATGTTAATAGAATGTGAAACTACTGCAATTTGAAACACAAAAATGCACATGACCTTGCTATGAAAGAGTACTGTAGAAAGGACAAGACACATGAATAATGTAATATATCTATAAATAATATATATGTGTGTATATATATAAATGTGTGTGTATTTATAAATATTTATATATATAAATACACACACAAACATCCCCCTTAAGGGTGGTGCAAATATTTACCAATCTTCCCACAGTTTTCAGCCACCAGGAGGAGCTCTAGACCAGTTTTCTCTCGTCCTAAGTTTTAAAACCTGGGCTTTCTGCAGATTGAGAAATTTAAATGAGTTTTCTAAAAAAGAAAAAAAAAGTTTTAGGATCACCTCCTTGCAATTTTCTGCCAAGGTACAACTCTGTATCATAATGACCACAACTCTTGATATTATTTCACTGGTTACCTCCTCACCACCTTTTCTTTTTTTTTTTTTTTTTTGAGACGGAGTCTCACTCCGTTGCCTGGGCTCGAGAGTGCCGTGGCGTCAGCCTAGCTCACAGCAACCTCAAAGTCCTGGGCTCAAGCAATCCTTCTGCCTCAGCCTCCTGAGTAGCTGGGACTACAGGCATGCGCCACCATGCCAGGCTAATTTTTTCTATATATTTTTAGTTGGCCAATTAATAATAGCTTTCTATTTTTAGTAGAGATGGGGTCTCGCTCTTGCTCAGGCTGGTTTCTAACTCCTGACCTTGAGCAATCCTCCCGCCTCCGCCTCCCAGGGTGCTAGGATTACAGGCGTCAGCCACCGCCTCCTTAACATCTTAATTAATCTTTTCCCAAACAAGATTTTAGCTTTACCTTTTGTGTGTGTGTAACCAAAAGGCCCGTTGACCTGTTAAACCATTTTTCAAAACAAATCTATTGGACTTTTTTTTTTTTTTTTTTAAAGAAATTAAGTCTTGTTATGTTGCACAGGCTGGCCTCAAACACCTAGGCTCAAGCAATCCTCCAGCCTTAGCCTCCTGAGTAGCTGGAAGTACAGGCACATACCACTAGGCCCAGCTTGGCCCTTTTTTCCTCCTCAGAAATTCCTTCATTAGGATTATCTACTTGCAGATCTCCCTCAGAGTCAATGTCCTTCTTCTGGCTTGTCTTTCAATGCTGAATCTGACAAGCTCACCTCTAGCCACTTTCTGTTAAGGTAACTTCATCCTTGCGGGAAGCTCTCTTGAGTAGAATCTTCCTTTATATGCCCCCCAGGCTGGTCCCTATATGTAGGGTCCATATCTGGCCCTAAAGATTTAAAAATCCTCCTTATTGAGTTCAGTCCCAACTCTGCCCTCTTCTGTGTTGCTATAGGTTGCTTCAGCCAACCTCTTTTCTATAGTGCTTTGCAGGTATAAATTAGAAACCAATCCACCAGCTGGTAACCATTGCTCATTCTTTATACCATACACTAAAATAAACTCCAAGTCGATCAGGGATCTAAATGGGGAAAAAATGGAACTATAAAAATAGTAGAAAAGAACATGAGTACATTCTATAACTTGAATGTGGGGTAATTTTTCTAATAATAACTCAAAATTTAGAGGTGATAAAAGAAAAAGTTGATAAATTGCATTATGTTAAAAAATTTTACATGGCCAAACAAAACCCCACAAACAAAAACAAAAGACAACTGACAGGCCAGGCACAGTGGCTCACGCCTGTAATCCTAGCACTCTGGGGGACCGAGGTGGGAGGATCCCTCAAGGTCAGGAGTTTGAAACCAACCTGAGCAAGAGGGAGACCCCGTCACTACTAAAAATAGAAAGAAATTAATTGGCCAACTAAAAACATATATAGAAAAAATTAGCCGGGCATGGTGGCAAATGCCTGTAGTCCCAGCTACTCGGGAGGCTGAGGCAGAAGGATTGCTTGAGCCCAGGAGTTTGAGGTTGCTGTGAGCCAGGCTGATGCCATAGCACTCTAGCCAGGGCAACAGAGACTCTGTCTCAAAAAAAAAAAAAAAAAAAGACAACTGACAACTGACAAACTGTGAGAAAAGATTTGCAATACATATCATATGTAAAGGGTTAATATCCCTAGTCCATAAACAATATTTAAAAATTGAGAGGAGGAAAAGACCAAACACCCAATAGGAAAAGGGATAAAAGATATAAATAGGCAATTTACATAAAAGATAGGAAAGCAATTTCATTTAAAATAACAAAAAATAAAATAGAAATAAATTTAGCAATAGTAATGCAAAATTTATTCTCTAACATTACAAAATATTGTTGAAAGGAATTGAAAAGATCTAAACAAATGAAAAGACATCTCATGTTCATGGATCAGACGACTTAATATTGTTAAAATGGCAACACTCTCCAAACCAACCTACAGATTAAACACAATCTTGTTTGTAGAAGTTGGCAAGCTGATTCTAAAATTCATATGGAAACTCAAGGGATCTTGAATAACATAAACAATCTTGAAAACTAACAAAGTTGGAGTGCTCACATATCTTGATTTTAAAACTTAATACAAAGCTAAAGTAATCAAGACAGGATGATATTGGCATAAGGATAGACATATAGATCAATGGAATAGAATTGAGAGTCCAGAAATAAATCCATGTATCTATGACCAAGTGATTTTCTAACCAGGGTGTTAAGAACATTCAACAGGGCAAGAGTAGTCTTTTCAACAAATGGTGCTAGGAAAACTGGATATCTCATGCAAAATAATGAAGTTGGACCCTTACCTCACATCATATACAAAATTAACTCAAAATGGATTAAAGACCTAAATGTAAGAGCCAAAGCTATAAAACTCTTAGAAGAAAACATAGGAGCCGGCCTTGGTAGCTCACACCTGTAATCCTAGCACTTTGGGAAGCCAAGGCAGGAGGATCGCTTGAGGCCAGGAGTTCAAGACCAGTTTGAGCAAGAGTTAGACCTTGTCTCTACAAAAAATAGAAATATTAGCTGGGTGTAGTGGTGCATGCCTGTAGTCCCAGCTACTTGGGAGGCTGAGGCAGGAGAATCACTTGAGCCCAGGAGTTTGAGGTTGCAGTGAGCTATGATGATGCCACTACACTCTAGCCTGGACTACAGAGTGAGACCCTGTCTCAAAAAACAAAACAAAAACAATAAGGGCAAATCATTGTGACCTTCAATTTAGCAATGGATTCTTAGATATGCCAACAAAAGCACAGGCAACCAAAGAAAAAATATTTTTGTGCTTCAAAGGATGCTATCAAGAAAGTGAAAAGGGCGCGGTGGGTCATGCCTGTAATCCTAGCACTCTGGGAGGCCGAGGTGAGAGGATTGCTTGAGCTCACAAGTTCCAGACCTGCCTGAGCAAGAGTGAGACCCTGTCTCTACTATAAATAGAAAGAAATTAGCCAAACAACTAAAAAATAGAAAAAATTAGCCATGCCTACCTGGGAGGCTGAGGCAGAAGGATCGCTTGAGCCCAGGAGTTTGAGGTTGCTGTGAAGTAGGCTGACGCCACGGCACTCTAGCCCGGGCAACAGAGTGAGACTCTGTCTCAAAAAAAAAAAAAAGAAAAAGAAAAAGAAAGAAAGTGAAAAGACAGCCTATAAAATGGAAGGAAATTTTTGCAAATCTTTAGTTAATTTGGTCTTCTTATTGTTGTAAAATATACAGAAAGAGGTAGGGATATGCAAATGTGAAGTCAATGTTTAATTATTTGAGAGACTACCAAATTGTTTTCCAAAGTGGCTGTACCATTTTATATTCCCACCAACAGTGTATGAGGGTTCTGATTTTTCCACATCCTCACTAACACTTATCTGACTTTTTGATTGCAGCTACCCAAATAGGTGTGAAACAGTATCTGGTAGTTCCTCAAATGATTAAACAGAATTACTATATGACCTAGTAATTCAACTTTTAGGTGGATAACCAAGATAAATGAAAACATATGTCCAAACAAAAACTTCATGTTCACAGCAGTATTATTCATAATAGCCAAAAACTAGAAACAACCCAAATGTCCATAAACTGATGGATCGATAAACAAAATGTGGTGTATATATACACAATAGAATATTATTCAGCCATAGAGATAAAACAAGTACTAATACCTGCTACAACATAGATAAATCATAAAAACATTATGCCAAGTGAAAGAAGGCAGTCACAAAATGTTAATACATATACAGGCTGTCCGGAAAGTATCCAGCCATTGTATCCGTGTATCCATGGCTGGATACTTCCAGACAGTATATAACATTATCTCATTTATAAAATCCAGAATACGGAAATTATATAGAGACAATAGATTAGTTGTTTCTTAGGGCTGGGGTTAATATGGTGATGGTTAAGAGGAAAATTAATTGTGGTGGTGATTGTACGTTCCTATAAATATACTAAAAACCATTGAATTGCACACTTTAAATGGGTGAATTATATGGTGAGTGAATTATATCTCACTAAAGCAGTTATAAAAAAATGATGGCTCTTAAATATATTAAAAGATCTTTAATATCACTCATAATACAAGAAAAACAAATTAAAACTATACCAGTATATAATGTCTTATGTATCAGATTGACAAAGATAATAAATTATGAAAGATAATACATTCTGTTGGCAAGGCTGTGGAGAAATAGGCATTCTCATTAGTTGTTGATGGGAATGAAAAATCATACAACCATTATAGAGGAGAATTTAGTAATATCTACTAACACTACAAATTCATTTATTTTTTTACCCAACAAATCCGCTCCTAGGAATTTACCCTGATGATGCATTTCTATAGGAAAATATACATGAATAAACACTGTAGCATTATTTATAATTGCAAAAAATATTGGAAAGAAACGTGTGAGAAGAGTGGCTATCCACAGAACAGAATACTTTGCAGTTGTTAAAAAAAAGGTGTAGAAACTATCTATGAACATATCACTTCAGATTAGGAGGAGGAATTCCCAGGATATATTGTTAAGTGAAAAAAGGAAAATTCAGGAGTATCTGTAATCTGCTATCCTTGGTATAAGAGAAAAAGGAGAAATAAAAAATTATTGACTTGTGCAAAAGACACAGAAGTATAAACCAGAAGTGAATGAGATTCATTACCTACAAGGAGGAGGTAGTAATGGGGTGAAAAGGATACGATGTGGGTGGAATGGAATGGAATGGAAAGAAAGGTGGGGGAGGGGTGACACTTCTGAGTATAACTTTTTTGTATAACTCTGGTAACTATATTAATATTTCACATACTCAAAAGCAGTAAGAATGGGGAGAAAACTCTAAAAATGAAATTCAAGCAAGACAAAAAGACAAAAAAGCAAACCACTATGTCCCACAAACTGCAGGAAACATATATAAAGATTGAAGGGAAAGTAGTCCATTTCTTTCTCCCGCAGGGTACAGAGGAAAAATATCAACGTTCCAACAACTTTCTCTAAAAAAATTTGCTGCCTCTTCACTCTCAACCCTTTTTGTACCCTCAAAATGAATATTTTTTTTCCTTTTTTATTTCAGAATATTATGGGGGTACAAACGTTTTGGTTATGTGCATTGCCTGTCCCTCCCCTTCTCCACCCCTAGTCAGAGCTTCAAGTGTGTCCATCCCCCAGATGGTGCACATCGCACTCATTATGTTTGTATATACCCATCCCCTTCTCCCCTCTCCCATCTGCCCGATGCCCGATAAATGTTATTCCTATATGTCCACTTAGGTGTTGATCCATTAATACCAATTTGCTGGTGAGTATATGTGGTGCTTATTTTTCCATTCTTGGGATACTTCACTTAGTAGAATGGGTTCTAGCTGTATCCAGGAAAATACAAGAGATGCTATATCACCGTTGTTTCTTATAGCTGAATAGTACTCCATGGTATACATATACCACATTTTATTAATCCACTCATGTATTGATGGGCACTTGGGTTGTTTCCACATCTTTGCAATTGTGAATTGTGCTGCTATAAACATT
>CAUYPO010031206.1:0-35197 GCA_963574435.1 Cheirogaleus major
AGGTATGGTCATGCTCTGCACCCTGGCAGACTATGCTCCTGCTGTCAGCAGACACCAAATGCACAGCAGGACAGCCAGGTGAGGGGCAGGGCCGATGCTGACATCACCTCTTACCCAAAGATCCCTGGGCCAACACCTTAACCCCTCCCACGCCTGCTAGGGCGGGGCAGGCCTGGCCCCAGGGCCCTGTTGAACAGGTAAACCAAACCGAGTGATGGAAAAGTCCAAACGTCAAAAGAACCAGCCTCCCCACTCTCTCCTTGTCCTAGCAAAGCCACGCTCCATGGCCTTGTGGTTGCTGCCACGGGAGCCCACATCTCAGCGCCTCTCCCTTCCTCCTTCCTCCCCACCTCTCCCAGATCTGAAATCAGCGCAGACTTCTGAGAGCGGGAACCCGAAGGACTCGTCATGGCTGTGCTGCTGCGTGCTGGGATGTGATCCCACCTGCGGCTGGCGTGGAAAGGGAGCCTGCCATGGAACTCCGGAAGGGGCCATGCTTCCTCCCGACGGGCACCTGGGCAGGTGCCGGCTGCCGCCCCTGGCATGGTGTCCCACGGAGGGCGGGGCTGGCGGGGCTGGCCAGGGCGGCAGGAAAGAGCTGTTTTGCTGATGAGGTGCCCTCGTGTCACACTGGCAGGAGTGCCAGGTAGCTGAATGTGGGTGGGGGAGGGTGGCACCACTGTGCCAAGCTGGCCCGGATGTGAGCGACGGCCCTGCCCACCTCTCCCCACACATCCGCACGCCCTCTGCTCCAGCCACGCACAGCTGCTCCAAGCTACCTTGCTCAGTCCGCGCTCCAGGCCTTTGTCCAGGCTGCTCCTTCTGCTCCGAAGGCCTTTCCTCCTTCCACTCACCTATTAAGACCCAAACACGTATCACCTCCTCTGGGGAAACTTCCCTGATGTCCCCCTTGCCCAAAACTGAGTTAGATGTCCCCATCTGTGTTCCCACAGACCCTTCGTTTTCTCTGCCACAGCATATATTTTGTAATAATCCTCTCCCTGCACACCCCCCATAAGGCTGTGTGGGTGCAATTTTTAAATCTATGTTTAAATAATAGCTATATTTCTAAATTAGGCCACAGAGGTTCAAATCCAGCTCTGCTACTTTGTAGCAGTGTGACTTTGGGCAACCTTCAACCTCTCTCAGCCTCAGTGTCCCCATCTGTAAAATGGCAACAAAATCAGTATCTGACTCACAGAGTTGTTAGGAGAATTAATTGAGATAATTCACGCACAGCCCTTAGCCTGGAATTCACACCTGATGACTGTTGTTATTATTATTTCCAGCAGCTAGCACAATGCTTGGAAAATGTCAAGTGAATGAATGGTGTCTGTGTGTGTGATGTGCACGTGTGGGGGAGGTGTGGCGTGTGCCAGGGCACGGGTGGGGGTGGGAAACCAGCATGCATGAGGAGGCAGATCCTGCATGGATGTGGGTGTCCACTCTGAAGGGTAATGGGCTGGTTATTTATGGCCAGGGCTTTAAAAGAAAAAAGAAAAAAGAAAAACCAGTGTTCAGTAATGACAAAGTAATTACCTTTTTATTATTTTTTCAATAGGATCCAGAGGAGTGTGGGCCTTGGCTGCAGCCAGAACATCCAGCCTGGCTTCCTGCTGCTCCATGCTACCCCCATTCCCGCTGCCCCCCCTCCCCACTGCACCTCCCCACCTCCCCACCCACGGCCCAGGGAGAAGGCTGGCTGGAGGAGGCTGATCGCTGCTCCTCAGCATGGAAGGAGTCAGGGCTGGGGCAGAGGGGCTCCCAGGCTGCAAAACAAGAGCTCCAAAGGTAGAGTTCTCCCAAAAGCCCGGCCCACATAGAAGGGGCCGACCCAGAGCCTAGAACATTTAACAGAGAACAATTGGGAGTGGGAAATTGAGGCCCAGAGAGAGGAAGCCACTCACTCGCCAGGGACCACACAGAGTTAGTGGCAGAGTGGGAACAGAGCTTGGGTGCTCTGACCCAGGCCTGGGCTCTTTCCTGCCACATGGTTTACTTGAAAATGTGGATCTGCCTGGCCCTAGAGCTTTGCCTCAAATTTCTACTTGGATGGGGCCTGCTTTGCTAGAAGGTGTTTATTTTTCAAGGTCCTTCAAGGAAGTTGTTGAAGATCTAATTTCAAGGCACTAGAACCTCAGATATTAACTAGACTACACCGTTAATGGCATTACCTATCTAACAAGTGGCCATCCAAAGGTGGCCATTTCCTCTGGCCAGTAAAGGGACAAAATCAGCTTTAGCCTCTTACTTGTCCACATATCCATTCATCCTTCTATCCAATAATCTACCTATCCAACTTTCTATCTATCCATCTGTCTACCAATCCATCCATCCATCCTCCTATCCATCCATTCAACCTTCCATCCATCCCGCCCATCCATCCATCTATCCATTTAACCTTCTACCCATCCATCCACCAGTCCATCCATTCATCCATCCACCCATCCACTCACTCATCCATGTATCCAACAAACATTTGATGAGTGCCCCCATGTGCCAGGCACCTGCTAGGACCTGAGGGTCTGGGAATGCTGAGATGCACAAAACAACATATCAGAAACAGCCAGTGAAGAAAATTCAGTGGCATAGGTGGCTTCTCTTACCTAGAGATAAATGCGGGTAGATGAAGCCAAGCCCCCTGAGTTCCTGGCCCAACCCTGGCATTAACTTGCTGGGGGTTGAGGGGAAACTGGGCTATGTCCCTTCCATTTTCTCTCTGCTATGGTTTCTCCCCCACCACTTGAGAGGGTTGGACTAGCTCGGAGGGCAGGCAGACACTGTCCAGAGAAGACCCCCTGGATGAGGAGTCTTTCGAGCGGGAGGTTATAAAGCTCCAAAGGAGCAGGGAATAGGAGTTTCTTGGTTTTCAGAGACAGAGTGAGGACCAGAAGATTCTGGAAGAATAAGAAAGAAGAAATGAAGCGTGAAGAGTCTGTCCCAGCCCCACCTTGCTGCAGATCTTCATACCCTTGCTCTGCTTTTCTTACCTGCTTTGTCAGTCTCCAGACCTGGGGTCTCTGACTCCAGGTAACTGACAAGGCCCCTGGCCCTTTGTCCTCCCCTCCCCACCTCCCAGCCCCCGCCGCCCTGCAGCTGTGATAACCCACACGTAGCACTTTGCCCTCTGGAATTTATTTTAAGGTCTTGGCTTGTTTATTTATTTTATTTAGAGATTTCTCGGTGCTTTGTGGGGAGGAAAATTCGAATGGGGTGATTATGAAATACTATTTCACCTCGCTGTTCATTCACAACAAACAAAGAGAAATGATTGGTGATTAAAAATGCATTCTCTCTGCTTGTTTTCTTTTGTTTTACCATTATGGAAATATTATAAATACTGAATACTAATCTGGACCTGCAGGGACCTCACAGACCTTCCAGAAACCAAGGCTCCTGTTCTTCCTTGGGGCAGCCTCATGCTGTCCTCTCGGGCCCCAAGCTGTGGCTCCAGCCCTCCCCAGAGCCATGGCATTGCACTGGTCCTGGGCCAGGAGGCCCGGTCACCCTGGACAGCCCCACTCAGTCCTCACTGGACAGGGACAAGAGTCTCCCCACCTCCTTGTCCTGGCTCTTGCTTCAGCAGAACCTAGTCAAGGAGAGCAGAGCCATAAATACCAAGAACATTTGATTAGTCCTGAAGTCACTACTGGTAGAGTTTTACTCCCAGTTACTAGCTGAACCCAACTCTCTGCTCCACCGCTTCCTGGCTGTGTGACCTTGGGCAAGTTGCTTTGCCTCTCTGAGCTTCTATTTCTTCCTCCATAACATGGGGGTGAATATAGTACCCGCTTCACAGGCTTGCCCTAAGGATTAAATGGGGTCACAACATCTTATCGCAGGGCTGAGCAAACAGGGGTACCTGGTGAATGTTGAGTCCTATATTGATTCATGCGCCTCCTCCCTCTCCTGGTCTTAGTTCCTCCCTCAGAAAGGTGAAAGCCCTACGCTGGCTGCCCTCTGAGGTCCCCCAGCCCCAGTGGGGTGGAGTGGGGATGTCCTCGCCCACCTTGACTCTCACGGAGACCTTGGCTCCTCCTGGGAGCACAGCCTGCGCCTGCTTGGGAGCCTGGGCCTCCTGCCTGGATTCTGCTCTCTCCAGTTTCTTTTTGAGCCATAAAACGGGCACTTCCCCATTTATTTCCACCACAAACAAATAAATAAGAGTCAAAGGGCCTGATCCAATTCCGAAGTGTTACACCGAGTCCAGATAAACAGCGAGTCCCGGGGTGTCCGCGTTCCTTTTATCTTTCACTTTATTTAACCAAATTAACCGCTCTCCGTGTCCCCTGCGTGTAAGTGTCTCTCTCTGTCATATAAAATACAATCACGCCTGCTTGCTACATGTTTCAGATACTTTATCATTAACATCAATTCCAGCCAAATTAGGAGTTTCTCCCAACATAATTGCCCTTCCCATTATCCAGCACTTTATTTTTTCAAAGCACTTTCCGACCATTAATTAGTTAACCCTTAGGACACCCCAGAGCCGAAGCTCAATGTCACCCTCCCTGTCTCCCAGCTGGGACGAGGAGGTGGGGAGGGGTCAGGTGGTTTGTTGGCAGTCACCCTGGACTTGGGGGATGGGGGCTAGAGTGGGACCTTGGAAATTCTCCCTCCGGCTTCAGATCTTCCGCTGTGGCCAGGTCCAGGCTGGATCTGCAACCGACTGTAATCCGATCAGAGCAGGTGGGCGTCCCCAACACCTTTAAATCTGACCTGAGCTGGGAGGACAGCAAGACACCCATCAGACAAAGGGACAAGCAGGTGCCATGCCCATGCCCCAAACCATTTTTTTGTTCCCACCGTCAACGAGCACCCACTGAGTGCCTAAAAGGTGCCAAGTGACATGACTTCCCTCCTCCAGAATGTCATTAAGCGAAGTGCCTTTGGTGTGATGGTTTATGGTGACTAATAACCAAAGTAAGGGAAGATTTGGGGGCTGTCTGGAAAGTTGAATCTCTTGGGCACCATTCCAGAAGTGGCTGCAGCTACCAACTGGGACCCTACCCCCTCCATAACTCTGCTGACACTGTCCCCTTTCCTGGGTAGGTGCAGCCACCGTCTTAGTGGGTCCTGAGCTAGGTGGGCAAGTTGCAACTTTGGAGCAGACATCCTTGGAAGATTCAGGGGAAGCCATCTGGGGAAAACAAAATGATTAATTTGTTGGACAAGGTTCTGGCTCATCAAGATGAACTCTGCTCGGCTGCTAGGGATACACTGTTGCACCACCAATATTTTACATTTACGGCCTCTCCAGAGTCCTAACTTCTTTAATGATTTTTTTTTTCTTAGAATACATGAGCTGGCTCCCACAGGGACATTGCCAGGAACCTTCAGAGAGGTTTTCCAAGATGCTCGTGACCTCAGAGCCCGGTGGGTTTCACAAGTTCTGCGTCTCAGCAGCTCGCCTTCCTTCCGGTGCCTCGAGGCAGGGGCCACAGAGCCAAGGCGGCCTTGCAGATAGGAAGGACACCAGCTGCCAGCCTGGGGACTGTCCTCTGCTTCCCTCCACTTTTCCCATGCCACTCCTCCGTGTGAAATCAGACTGCAGAGAGCTCTTTCAACCCAAGGAAGAGATGGCCGGGGCAGCAGAGCAGAGTTGACCTTTCCGTCTCCACAGTCAGACACCCTGGGGTCTGGGTCCCAGCTCTGCCACTCACTAGCACTGTGACCCTGGGCAAGGTGACCCCTTGAAGCCTCAGTTTGTTGGTTATAAAACGCAGTTGCAGAGAGGGCTGAGCGAGACTGAGCATGTGAAGGTCTTACACAGCGCCAGGCCCATAGCGAGTGTTCCGGGAGCGCGAGCTATCATTTTGGTCAAGGAGCAGACTGTAGGTTTCATTATGAGTTCCATTCTTCCAATATCCTGCTTTCATTTTGTCTCCATCTACTTTCTTTCAGGCTCTGAGTCTGAAGTGTAGGCAAGGCGGTGTGGTTAGGTAACACCCTTGTTCTTCAACTCTTCATTTCACAGACTAGGGGGAGAAGTCTAACTGGCCTCAAGTCCCCAAACTGCTGCCCGAGACATGATACCTTCCAGGTGGCCCCCACGCTGCAGGTTCAGCTCCCTTGTCTGGCCCACCCAGGGTTGGGTCCCCAGCTCCTCTCCCTGTGCTTAGCTTGTAACAGGTATTCCATTGTTGTCAGCCAAACACTTGAATCGTCCTTGGAACTGTACTCTTCCTTCTCGGCTTGGAGATATATATATATATATATGTAATCTCTTAAACTTCCAGAACTCTGTGCAACAACAGGTAATAGCTCAAGACTGCCAAAGACCATGGGGAACTCTTTTCTACCTTTGTAGTTTCACGTAAAAGGACCGTCCTACTCATTCTTCTCTGACCACTGCATGACATTCCTGCAATCGTGCATTCATTTGTTCGTTTATTCGCTCAACAGATATTTATTGAGTGTCAAGTAGAGCTGACCTGGATTTGAACCTTGGCTGTATCACTTACCGGCACAGGGGTCCTCAAACTTTTTAAACAGGGGGCCAGTTCACTGTCCCTCAGACCGTTGGAGGGCCGGACTATAGTTTTAAAAAAACTATGAACAAATTCCTATGCACACTGCACATATCTTATTTTGAAGCAAAAAAACAAATAGGCAAAAACACCCGCATATGGCCCGAGGGCCGTAGTTTGAGGACGCCTGGGAGAAGCTAGGCGAGGGACTTAACCCGGCTGAGCCTGGTTTCCTCATCTGCGAGAGGAGACCCATCTGGTGGTCTGTCTTGAAGAATTGATGGGAAATAATGAATGCCCGATGCTTAGCATGGTGCCTGGCATGTAGCAGGCCCTGTGTAAAAGGCATGTATGTTTTATTATGGGCGTGACTCAGTGCTAGGACCACAGTGGGTGCAGAATTGAATTTGGGTCTCTGCTTGCAAGTTTATAATATAGCGGGTAAAGGTTTCTGTAGGACCATTAGCCAATCATGGCTCCTAAATAACACACTTGCTAAAGTTTGATGTTGTGTGCTTGACTTCCTGGTGGTGCCTAGGGAGAATGAACGAGCTGAGCACTAGGAAAAGAGGCTCAAATCTGGCCTCGCTTGCCCTGTGGCTCCCTCACTTTGCCCTCTTTAAGGAACAGTGGCACCCTCGTTCTTTGTCCTTGAGTCCCCGAACTGAATGAGGCAGCCCTCCCAAGTGGTCCCAGCAGCCCTGCCCAGAGCCTGCCAAGGGACCAGTGGCCAAGGGATGGGGTCACCTCTGCAGATATGTCTCATGGGTGATGCCAGGAGGTGGGGCCATCCTGCCTGCCCTGCAGCCCCCAGCCCTGTTCTGCAGCCCCCCTGCTCCTCATCTTGCCAATAGCTGGTGAGGCTCAGCCTGGGGCAGCCTCACCCCGCCCCTTTGAGACAGTCTGTCACCATCTCCATGTCATAGATGGTCAGACTAAGGCTCAGAGAAGTGGAAAAACTTATCCAACTCTGTGTCCCCAGCACCCAGGCCTGTGCCCAGCAGGTCCATAGTAGACACTTGATAAATGTTTGTTGTAAAGATAAAAACATAACCAAGAGCATGAACACATGAAAGATGATCGCTCCTATTAGTCAGGGCCTACCACGTGCCAGCCGTGTTCTATGGAATTTCTGCATGCTAGCTTGTTTAATCTCTGCGGCACTCCTGTGGCTAGGTACCGTCATCGTCACCTCCACACATGCAAATCAAGACCCAAGGAGATGAAGTGACTCACTTGGGGCACACAGGTAGCAGGTGGTGGGGCTGGGAGTGGAACCAGGCAGTCTGGCTGCAGAGCCTGCCGGGTTGCTCTTCTATGTCATGGTAGAGCTTCTGGTGGAGAAGTCAGTGGGAGGAGAGGGAGATGAGTGTTTGGGGGTGCAGGTGATCCACCCCCAAGGGTCCCTGCCTGCCTCAGGAGCAGCGAGGCTCTCAGCCTGCGTGCAAGCAAGGGGGAGCATTTCCTCTGTCTGCATCCTGACCGCTCTCCCGGCACATTCCCACCGTTACCTACACAGGGAATTAAGACTCAAATCCTCGTTTGACACGATGCAGGAGGATGCTAAGTACTTAAGCACTAATTAATTAGTGAGCTGTACCCGCTGCCACCAGCCGCTGGAGGAAACCTCAAACAGACCCCCAGAGCGCCAACCACGGAGGCCAAGGCACCAGCCAAGCATGGGGACGGTGAGGAGGGGGTCATATGGGCAGCCCCAGGCCCAGCCTCTAGTGAAAAGGGGACCAGACCAGCTCTGACCCCTGCCTTCCTGTCCTCAGAATCCTGGAGCTCTGGGATCCCGCCATGTCGGGTCTCTGGATGTGACTGTCTCACGAGCAAGCCTAGGTTTGTCTGACTTTACAACAGGCTCCCAGAGGAAGGCAAGATCTCAGAGGCTGCACTGAGCCCCCGTATCATGGCCAGTTTCTGGGCCCTGTAGACAAGAGGGAAGCATCTAATTCCCCCAAAGCAGCTGGTGTGTGTTTGCTGGGGCTGGGCCAAGACCTCCCAGGGCCGATAAGCAGGGCCCTAGGGCCAGCCTCACTGAGGCAGCACCAGCACAGGGCTGGACACTTCCCACCTCTCTTGACCTTGGTTTTACCATCTCTGTCTGGCCAAGGTCAATTTCCCAGATGGGGAAGATGGTCACTGAAACCGAGGGCTTGGGAATCAGACTGGATTTGATTGCCCGCTCTACTGCTTCCTGGTTGCGTGACCTCATGCAAGTCAGTTCCGAGCCTCAGTTTTCTCAGCTGTGGAATGGAACTCATGGGGAGATGCTGCACGTAAAAGCACCTCGTCGGCTGCCTGGCACATAGTAATCACTCAATAAATGGCCCGGAGAAGTAGTAACAGTTGCTGTTAGCAGCAGCGGCAGCAGCATCTAAGGAATCTTTCCACTTGAATCTTGTAATTCTTCGGGCCCCTGTAGAGTGAACAGTCATCCGTGTTTGCTTGAGACTACTCTGGGTTTAGCACTGAAAGTCCCATGTCACAAGAAACCCCACAGTCCAGCACAGACTGGGACAATTAGTCAAACTCCAAGTTGCCCCAAAGAGGGAGGAGAGGAGATCGGGCATTGCTGGGCAGAGCTGGTCCCCAAACTGCCTTCTCCCATTCAGGACCTGCTCGGACCCCAGGCCGGGAAGCCCCTCCACGGAGGTAACTAGACTTGGGAAGGGCCAACAGGGGGGCTGGAGCTCCAAACAGGATCTGTGGTGGCAGAGTCCCGGGCCCTGCCCCTGGAGCCGTAGCTCCCATAACGTCCTCAGCCTGCGTCAGCTCTGGGCCCGCCTTCAGCAATATTTGCTTAACAATCAGCCCAGAAACGGCATTGTTCAGGACAAAAATGAAAAACATTAGACTGGGGCTTGTTTTTTCTTCCCTGTCCAAATTCCTCTGGGCCCTTGGGAGGGGAGACGGTCTCTTGGCACCACCAGCCCGAGAACAGACAGAGGCGGGAGTGTGGACTCCCCGGGCCAGTTTCCCACCTCTACCCCCTAGGAGCTTGGGGACCGGTCTCAGTCTCCCCAGGTGCTCAGGACGGGGAGCTTCCGACCGGGAGCTGAGTTAGGCTGGGGAATATTTGGTTTAGCCAAAACGGCTGTCACCCCACGCGCTCTTACTGCAGCCTCACGCCCACCCAGGGACGTCTCAGCCCCATTTCGCAGATGAGGAGGCTGAGGCGCAGGGCACCCACCGGAGGCAACATCAAAGCCAAGGCCAGTCGGGTTTGGGGGTGGGAGGCGCAATCGCTATTTGGCATCTTAGGGCAGCCGAAGGCATCCCAGAAATGGGCCTTCTCTGTTTTGTTTGCTCATTAAACACCTTTAACGAGGGCGGAGGAAGGGGAGGGCAGGGGCTTTGCCCCTTTCTCCAGAGTTGACACCCACCAGGACTTGTGGGGCCCTCAGAGAGGGTGGCTGCGCTCTGTGCCCAACACCCGTTTTCCCAGCCCCAGCCTGGAGGGGCTGGACCCCTGACAGGACCCTGCCCCATGCCCAGCCCCCAGCACGAGCCCAGCCCTCCCCCCCCACAGGAAGGGGAGGGCAGAGGCGTGCTGGCTCACCTGCCAAGGCTGGCGGCCTGGCATGCAAATGGGCGTGGGGCAGAGACTAAGTGTGCCCGGCGAGGGGTGTGGGCACACGGCAGAGGCCGCCAGGGCCAGGTCGGCTGTCGAGAGGGAGGCAAGCAAGTGCTCCCTGGGCTCCCGCCCTCCCCTGGGCATTCAAATGTGTCACCCTGTGTCCTCCCAAAACCTCAAGAGGTCGACTTTTCCTCATCCCTGTGTTCTAGGGCAGCGGGAGGAGACTGAAGCTCGGAGAGGTCACTTAACGGTGGAACTTGAATGCTAACCAGGCCTTTCTTGTTCTCAACTTGGTACAACCCGCATCAGACGGGTGGCATTGAGGAATGGCGTCAGGGTCAGGCCTCTTGGATTCAAATCCTGACTCTCCCACTCTACAGCCGTTGCATAAATGACATCACTGGTATGTGCCTCTGTTCCCCATCTGTGCAATGGGTCAATAGCACGCTAACCCCGTGAGGTCGGAATAAAATAGTGTGTGCAAAGTGCCGGGCACGCAGCAGCTGCTTGGCAGAGGAGGGACCGTGCCGTCCCTCTCTGCGGTCAGAGTAAAGCGTTTTCGCTCTTCTACACAGGCTGCCTCTCCGAAAGCAGGGGCTGCCAGGGCTCCTCCGGCGCTGGGGCTCAGTGGGCTGGGGACCTTGCATCTCACGCTGCCCTGGTCCCCCTATGGCTCCCCACCACTGTTCCTTGGAAGATACTGTTTATCCTCAGCTCCCATTCTGACCCATCGGAAATGCCCTGGTCTTGCAGGGCCCGCTGAGACCGTGTTTGCCATGGCCTGAGCGAGTGCTGCGTGATGCTCCTGCTACCTTCCCTGTGCCGCCGGGGCCGTGGGGGTGCCCTGGTCTGAGGCCTGGGCCCAGATTCTCACCTCAGTTCACGCTCAAACTCGGGCAAGCCCGTCCCCAGCTCTGGCCTCGATGCTGCTTCTGCTAGCTGAGGACGGGGCTGAGGGAGCTCCCGAGACGCCCAGGTCCGGGAGCCAGGGCAGGAGGTGCAGTGAGTCCTGCTGCCCTCAGGCTCCCTCTGCAGCCTTCTCCTGACGCTGGTGGCCCCAGCCTGGCCCTGCCCACCTGCTGGCCATGCAGCAGCAATCTGAGCCATCGGTCCCCTGCTCAAAGCCCATCAGAGGCTCCCTGGGGCCTGCAGGACCTGGTCCAAACTCCTTCACACGGTCCTGCGCATGTGGCGTGTGGTGTGGCCACCCTCTCCAGCCCTGCCCTCTCCTCTCTGCTCTGGGGCTTCCCCTTCCCCTCCCTTGGTGCCCCGGTGGTCTTGCCCCTGTCCTTTGCCCATGCTGGGGCTTCACCAGGAACGATCTCCCTGCCTGTCCCACCCCTCCGTTATCAGGTCTCAAAGGAGACAACACCTCCCTGACCATCTTCCTTAGCCTCCTCCCTCTTCTACGTCACCAGAGACTCCGGCTTTTCCTGAGTGTCAAACAGCACC
Organism: Cheirogaleus major; assembly: GCA_963574435.1. NCBI lineage: Eukaryota > Metazoa > Chordata > Mammalia > Primates > Cheirogaleidae > Cheirogaleus > Cheirogaleus major. The sequence continues at coordinate 11,509 of CAUYPO010031206.1, forward strand.
TGGTCCCTGCCCTCAGGCAAGGAAGTGAAGCAAGCCCACAGGTACTGGCTCATCTACTCAATTCACTCTTTAGCCGGCAAGTTGTTTATTGAGCACCTATTGCGGATCAGCTGCCAGGGCTGAGCCTGGGTGCTTGCACCCCTAAGGACTGGCGCCCTGGGGACCTGGCAGGGGTGTGGGGGAGGAGGAGCTCATGCTATTTAGAAAAGAACTCTGGGAACGCACACGTGATCTCCTCCCTTACAGGCCTGAGAGCACCCACAAGGCCAGCACCATGTGTTAAGTTTTTACTCTTCCCCACCCCACAGAACACAGCCCTGGACTTGGCACACAGTAGGAGCTCAACCAGTGCAGGCTTCGTGAGTGCCAGGTGGGAAAGGCAGATGGCTTTGGCCTGCAGCAGTCAGGGAGGGCTTCCTGAGGGAGGTGCTGGGACTCTCCAGGCCTGGTGGGGACTAGGGTAGAGGCGGGAGGAGCAAGAGTTGCGGAGATGAAAATGTCAGTGCAAACATCACGGGTGAGCTCTGTGAATTACGTGTAGGACAGAGCCAAGCTGCCCGTCTGGCCACCACCACACCTGGGACCCCTAAGTCCTACTCTGGCTGAGGGTGACTGGCGGCCACAATTCTTGTCCACGGGAAAACCAATGGCTGCAAAGACGAGGGTGCCCTCCCCCCAGCCCTAGAGCCTGGGGAGTGCCCTGGGCAGGGCTTGCCCAGGCCTGGCATTCCAGCTGCGCCCTCCGCCCTGGGACGTCCTGTACCCAGGAGGACCTATTAAAGGGACAAAGGTCCCCACGGGGTGCAGGCATCCCAGGCTCAGCCCTGGCAGCTGGCCTAGGTTTGGGCTGCAGCAGGAACCCCCACTCTCAGCCCTGTCACCCCGGGCCTCAGGGCAGAGGGGGAGGAATCTGAGTCTTGGGTCCAACTCCCTTGGGGCAGAGCCTCCTGAGTTGTGTGCAGATGGGACACTGTTGGCAGGTGCTTTCCACTCAGTAGGACACAGGCAGGGGACGGGATCCACAGCACTTCAGAGGTTAGACTTTGGAGTCCAGCAGTCATGAGTTCGAATCCTGGCTTTTCCCCTAAACAGCTACGTGACCTTGGGCAAGCGACTCGACCTCTCTGAGCCTCGGTTTCCTCACCTTTGAATAGGATAGGGTTAAGAACAGTACCTACTACCCACGATTCAGTGAGAACATGCCGAAAACCCTGCAGAGCCTGGCACCAAGTGTTCAGTAAATGGCAGCTGTTGCTCACTGCTGCCGGGAGAAAGGGGCGGGCAGGTGGACACCACAGGCTGGTCTTGGGCTCTTTCTGCAGGTCCTGGAGGAAAGGAAACAGCTTTGAGGAGTTTTCATTCGGAAGGCTTTTGTGTCCACGTGTTAACACATTAACTGCCGTGTGAGTTGTATTTAACTCACGCTGGTTTTGAGCCCAGGGCCTCGAGAAGTGCATGTAACTCACGCGTCTCTTTACCCTGGGAGCCGCATGGTGCACGGGCAATCACGCTGCCGTGCTGTAGCATATGGGTTACCTGACGGGCGGCCCTCGGGGCAAAACCCTGCAGTTGGTTCATGAAAATCTTACTTGTTGATATTCTCATTGTTACAGTTAATATTGACAATTTAATTGCCTATAACTCACGCACAGAAAACAATAAAAAATAACAAATTTTTCATTAAATTAGAAAGGATCGTTTTGTTTTCCAAGTTTTTATTCTATTTTCTAATAAAACGCCATGGCCCCAAGGGAAAAAAATTTTTCTAGTGTGGCAGTCAGTGTGTTAAATAAATTTGAGTGTCTTTTTCTCAAAAAAAAAAAAAAAGGAAACAGCTTTGAGACATGTGTAGAGGTGGGAAGTGCATCCCCTCCCCAGAGGTTCGCCAGGGAGTCCTCGGGCGCAGGGGTGATCAGGGTGTCGGTGGAAGCCCCCCGGGTGGGCTGGGGGCGGAGGTGGGGGTGGCGGCACGGAGCTGTCCTGGCCAGCGTGGGCCTCGAGCTCTTGTATCGCGGCATCAGGGCGTGGGGGCAATCAGCTGTTAGAAAGTGGACCTGGGCTCTGTTATTGCTGAGTGTTATCATCCTTGATAAGAGCCAGATTAAATGGAGGGGGAGGCAGGGCAGGGTGGGGAGGAGGGGGGGAGAGAAGCAAAGTGCAGCGTTGCTCCTGCTGAGCAAGCCCTCGGCTGTTCTCGGGGCTCTGGTTGGGGCCCAGTTAGGACCCCAGAGCCAAGCTCCTTCCTGGGGGACACGGGGGAGGGGCAGGGACGGGAAGGACTGGCAGGTGAGCTGCCAGGCACCCAGCCGGCCAGTGGCAGGAGGGCAGGGGCTTCCTAAGCCGAGGCGCCCCGCACAGCCCCCCACTCTGGTCTCCTCTGCAGCCGGCCACCACCTGGGGCTGCCTGCTGGAATGACCCAGGCGAGGGACAGAAGCCAGGTGACCTTGGGCAACCCACACCAGCTCTTCCAGCCTCAGTGACCCCATCTGTAAGCCGTGTTGATGGCCGCACCTCCTCCAAAACCCAGGGTGAGGATGAAATGAGGAGGTGGAGGAGGCGGAGGTGGAGCGCCTGCCACGCGGAAACTGTCTCCCCCCTCTCGCCACGGCCTTCGAATACTCAGCAGCCCCAATAATAATAGCAATTATTAGTAGTAGTATCCTAACTGCTCCCCAGAAGCTCTGATGCCTCGTTTTTGCCTGGCTTTGCCCTCGTTCCTTTCCCTCTCCTCCTGCCATCATGGGTCCTGGCGACGGGACCTGCTGGCCCTCTGCCCGTGCTCTCCAAAGCCCCCCAACACTTCGCTGCCATGGGAGGCAGGCGAGGCTCAGTACCCCTGCTTTGCATCCGGGGAAACTGCAGCCCAGAGAGGGAGGGTGGCTTGCCCGAGACCAGGGTGGGGACCCGGGAGTTCCGGAGTCCTGGCTGTCTGTCCAGGGCCCTTCTGCCTGCCTGGCCAGCCTCCCCGCCACTGTGGTACCTGGCGGGGCTGCGGCCTGGTCCAGGAGGGCCCCAGACTTCTGGGGTGTCGGGCTGGCGTGACTGAGGGGCCCTGAGCCCCTGGAGGCGTCTCTGCTCAGGGGACAGGACTCCCCAGGACGGGCCCCACAGGCATTCCTTGCCATCGGGGAAGGCTATAAAAAGCAACACTTTTCAGCCCCAGAGTGTGACCTGTGCAACTTCACAGAATCCGGCGAAAAACAGAGATAACCTTGGGGAGGTCTGACCTTCGCGAGGGGCGGGGATGGGAAGGGGACACCCTGGGCTGCAGCTTGGCCCGGGCTGGGGACAGGCCATGGGGCCTGGTGTGAGGTGAAGCACAGAGCTTCTGGGAAGGAGTCGGAATACTAATAATTACCGTTGTTATTAGGACCGCCGAGTATTCAGGGCTGGCCGCAGGCAGGCCCTGGGCACTGGTCCCAGGGTCCTCCCAATGTCCCGTGAGGCAGATCCTTTATTTCACTTTTGACTGAGGCTCAGAGACACCAAGAACCTGCCCAAGGGCACACAGCTAGAAAGGAGAGGAACTGTGTTAACAGCCCCGAGCCCTGCGCCCCACTCGCCACTCTCCCTGTTTCCGCCCCTCCCATGCGCCGGGCCATCGAGTCTCAGGACCCTGACACGCGGTTGCCGCTGCCTGTCTCTCTTCGCCCATCCACTGCCTCCCAGAGTTCGGCTAGAACGTCATTGCCTTGGCCAGGCTCTCCCAGACAACCGCATCCACTCAGCACATGTTTATTGGGCACCTACTCTGTGCCGGACACTGTTCTGAGTCCTGGTGACACAGCAGTGAACAGAACAGACAAAGATCCCTGGCCTCGAGGGACAGAGAGGACTGAACTCTCACCTTCTCTAGCTGTGGGAGCTGCCCCCCACCTTGGGGAGGTATTGCCACATGGTCAGGGAGACGAAGTCGTAGGATAAACCTGGCACATCGTCCCAATACATCTATCGGTTTCTTTCCTAAATTTGAGGAGTGGAGGGGTCCTCACTCCTCACAGAGGGCTGGCGCATTGCCTTTTGTTTAAGCAGCACAGCTCCACCGTGGGATGGCATGCCGAACTTAAGGGAAACCCAAGACTGAAGGGGTCCCTGGGGCTTCACATCAGGCCCCCCCAGCTAATGGCCACCCTTAGCGGTACCGTAACTTCATGCCCCAGCGATCCAGCTGTCGTGACCTGAGAAAGCCAGGCCTCCAAAGGACCAGGTAAGGGGCTAAATCCCTCTGGGTTAAGCCCAGAGCAGGGGAAACCAGAGGGTTTGGAAGCCAGGAGCCCCAAGTTGCAGTCAAGGCTCTGACCCTGCCTGCTGTGCAACCTCAGGCAAGCCGCTGCACCTCTCTGAGTCTGTTTTATTGTGGGCAAAAGGACAAGATTAGATTAGAGCTTCTCTAGGGTCCCAGCAAGCCCTAGAAACCTGCCTAAGGCCATATTGGTTTGGCCAGAGCCCATGCAGTCCCACACTGTCTCCCAGCCCGCCCCCCTCCCCCAACATTGTCATTGTCATCGAAGTAGATCCCAGTGGTACTTCCTGCCCAAGACCCAGCTGAAGGCAGCCACGCTGCCCCACCCCAGGCTCAGAGGGAAGAAAAAAGAGAGGCAGAAGGAAGGTCACATTTCTCACTTGGCCCGCTGCCTGGTTTTCATTAGGCCCGCTGCCTGCTTTTCCTGGGTGGCACTTGCTTTCTTGGCTCTTCTCCCGTCTTTCTTAACCATCTCAGAGGAAAGAGCCGTCTCACTCCGTCCCTCTGGCCTGGTATCATGACCCAGAGTTCTTCCTGCCATCAGCCCACGTCCCCTTTCCTGGAGTCCCCAGGGAGAGAGAGCAGTGGCTTAGACGTGCCCAGACTTGATTAATAATAACACTAATTATGATCATTAGCATTTATTGAGCACTTACTATGTGCCAGGCACTGTGAACTCAGCAACTTCCCCCAATAACCTGATGAGGTGGAGACCCCTCTTCTCATCCCCATTTTATAGAAAGAAAACTGAGGCTCAGAGATGGTAAGTGGTAGAGCTGGGGACCCCAGATCAGTGCCACTAACCACCACGCTATGTGCACTCAGGGTCTTTGAATGCCCTTCTCCCAAACATACTCCCCGCCCGCCACCCTCCACACTCATACTTGTCTTCTAGATGTTTCCCTGCCAGTTCCAGAATGGTGTTTTCCTTACGGGTAAGGGGCCAAAGCCCCAAACACAATGCCCTTGAGGTCGTGTGCTCCAAAGGACCCAAGCCATTTTAAAGCTGAGGGAGGTGAGGCTGCCCAGGCCGGACTTCTGGGCCCCAAAGCTGATTTCTGGGGACCCCAGTGACCAGGCCTCTTCCTTGGAGCGAGATCAGCCGAAGATGGTACCAGGGGGAAATGCAGACACTTGGGAAAGGGTGACGAGAGTCTGGGTCTTCATGGGGAACCCGCAGTCTGGGTTAGGCAGGGCCAGAGAGCTGATGCCGGAAGCGAATTAGCCCCCACTGTGGACGGAACTCTCCCGTGGGCAGGGATCCGTGCAGGGGAGGAGAGGAAGAGGCTGTCCTTGGAGGTCGAGCTCGATGTCCTCGCTCGATGGGGGAGACATGGGCCCTTCCAGCCTGATGGGGGAGGGAGCCGGCTGCTCCCACGGGCCACGCTGCTCCACCCCACCCCGCAAAGGAGCAGCCGGCTCTCCCCAGAACCCGGTCCTCAGCAGGTGCCAGCGGGGCACCTCAGGGACCAGGCCTGCGACTCAAATCCTGCAGTGGCAACTGCAGTGATCAGAGTCAAAAGAGAGAGAGAGAGAAGGGGAAAAAAACCCTCCAGTGCCTGACATTCTTTTTAGGATGCTCATAAAAGATAATGTGACCTGTAAAATGTGCAAGCTGCTTCCCAGCCTGTGGCGCCGGCCCCACGCCCCACTCCCACCCGCAGCTCCACTCTCCTGCCCCCAGGCCAAGGCCCTGCCCTGGGTGTCCCAGGCCCAGGCCCTCTACACATCAGGGGAGCAGGCAGGAGGAGGCAGCCTGCCCCCAGCCTCCATGGTCTGACGAGGTGGACAGAGGTGGGAGGCCCCTTCCCCTCAAGCCCCCCACCCCACCCCTCGTCTGCACCCCCCTTTCCTGGGCCCTCAGGTCAACAGGGCTGCTGCTGCCAGGCTGGGGGACGGGAATGTGCCGGGGCAGATCCCAGCCCTCGCTCTCTTAGGTGAGTCACCCCGTGGGAGTGTGTTGACGAATCCGAATCCTAGTTCTTTGTTTTCAGCGCCTGGGAATTCACAAATTGGGGGCAGACACCCTGTCCCCTGGGTCTGCTATGAGGTAGGGTGGTGAGAGGGGAGCTAATAGGCCTGGGTTCTACTCCCACATTCAGGTCACCAAAGATAATGTGACCTTGTTAAGTCCTGAACAGTTTTGGGACCTCAGTTTCTCTACCTTTAAAATGGGCATACAAATCTTGCCCTTTGTATTTTGCAAAAAGGTAATAAAGTATTAGTAGAAGAGTGTGTCATAGCAAGTACAGTTCTTGGGATAAGGACAATAATTCTCATGTATTGAGTACCTACTATGTGCCAGGCACCACACCAGGTCTTGGAGATTATTATCTCTTTTTTAAAAGGAGGAAACTGAGTCTTAGAGAGGTTAAGTAACTCGCCTGAGGCCACATGACTTACACACCCAGCTACCAGGCTCTCAGCCTCCCACGGTGGGAATTAAGGACACCCCTGCAAATGCCGGGCGCAGTGATCACGGGGCTGGCTGGTCCCTCCCTGCCCTGCAGGTGGGGGCCAGTTGGGGAACATTAAAGCAGGTGTTCCCCTGCGCAGTTTCCTCCCCAGATGACCTGCCCCTGCCACGGCCCTGAGGGAACTCACAGCAGGGTCCTGTCCTAGCCATTCCCGCCCCACCGTCCCACTCCGACTGGGAGAGGAATCAGAGAGGCCCTGGCTTCTCCCAGCACCCTTCCGTGGGCGGATGGGGCTGAACCCTGTGTCCCAAAACCCAGAAGTACTTGCATCACGGCCGCGGAGCCTTCCAGATCGGCAGATCTGCCTCAGGAAGGGCCCGGCCAGCTGGGCTTCCCAATTTCCCACATCCTGGCCGCGGCCTGGGGAGTGGGCACCTCTTTGGGGCCCCACAGCCTCCAGAGGACAGGCCCTGGAGCACCCTTTCTTTGCAGGGTGAACAGGTCCGAACTCTGCCCCAGCCGCCTCTCAGCCCCTCTCCTGGGGCTGATCCTGTGGGCAGTGAGGCCTGAGACCCTATCCCCTCGGGCGGAGGCCTTTGGCCCAGAGTTTCTGTCCCCTCCCCACATTTTCCTAAATACTCTCATTCACACGTTCCAATTCTCAACGTGCTCAGGAGAGCCACTGTCCGTCTCTGTGTCCTCGCAGTGACTAGACAGCAGTGGCAAAGGTGCCGTGTGTCCAGGGTTTGTGCGGGGCACTCTCCACGCAGGTGTGCGGGGCACTCTGCACGCAGGTGTGCGGGGCACTCTCCACGCAAGTGCTCGCGTCGCCTCCATTTTGCAGATGAGGGAACGGAGACTCTGAGAGGTCGAATGTCTTGCCCAAGGTCACAGACGCAGCTGGTCCACGGCAGATCCGGGAGCCACACCCACATCTACGGGGCACGGAGGCCCCGGCTCTTAACTGCCGAGGTCCCTTCCAGTTCCGCATCTGCGAGTCTCTTGCGGACGCTGTCTGCACCCAGAGGAGCCTGGTGCGTGGCTCTGGGCGTGTCTGCTGAATGCTAACCGAGCGCATGGGCTTACTGCACGGTTTTGAATGTGAGCAAGTGCAAATGAATGAATGAATGAAAGAATGAATGAGTAAATCAATGACCTCTACTCTCACAATAACTGCAAAAGATGGGTAGTGTTATCTCCATGTATCAGGTGAGGAAACTGAGGCTCCGAGAGAGAAAGCAACATGCTTGAGGTCACACAGCGAGTTGGGGACAGAGATGGGAAACCAGAGCCACCCAGCTGGCCACAGGCCCTTCCCACCCTGGCTTCTCCTGACATCCTCCCAGCCGCACTCCGGGCCCAGCTCTGCCTCCCATCCCTAAGAGAGGCAGCGGGCACAGTGTCTTTAAGTGCCCTTTGAGGGGACGAGACGAAGAGGGGGCTGGGGAGGGGGCCTCCACCCCACACGCAGGGCAAGGAGCCCAAACCCGTCTGTCTGAGATGGGGTCAGTGCAGGGGGTCTTTCTCTGCAAGCACTTACGGCACAATTGATGGGAGAAACGCTCATCAAACGAGGGACAAATCATAAAGTTCGGGAGATGGAAATTAGGCACGGACAAACGATCCAGGTGCAGGGGAGATTTATGGGGGAGGCTGTATTCTAGCTAATGATTTCTGCTAATGATTCTCCGAAGTGTACAGTGGCACGGAGCCCGCGCTCCATGGGGTGACATGAACCCTGCGGGCCGGATGAAGGACGTTCCTAGGGAGACGGCAGTGGCCAGGCATGGTGGAGGGACCCCCTAAATACAGGGTCCCCAGGAGTGGTGGGAGGAGACGGGGTTCCTGGGCTGTGCGAACACCCCGCCAGAGATTTATCGCTCGACCCGGCTCTTTGGCCCTTTCTTCACTTGCCCTGAAAGTGCCTCCCTGCCTGGCAGCTCCAAGTGTTGGCGGGCCCTGTCTGCTGCTGACACACACATTTTCCCAGCCCACCCCATCTTTCATCCGGCAGCACCCCCAGCCCTGACAGATGCAGCTTTCTGGCTGCGAATGGTCCCTCCCCGCCCCCTTTCTCCTCCCCTCTGTAAGCGCTGTCCCCTCGGAAAGACCACTTGCCCCCCTGCAACTTTGCAGCCCTTCCCTTCCACCCTTGAGTTTCAGCACCCCTGACGCTGCCACCTCCGGAGGACCCCAGCTGGGGACCCTCCCAGCATCTGGCCCCAGAGCACTCAGTCCTCCTGTGTTTTCCTCCATCACAGACTCAAGGACTCTGACCCTCTCAGCTGGGATAGTTCCTCCCAAATCTACCCTCAATCCTGCTCACTCCTGTCTACGCGGCGGAGGCCCCAGGGGAATGGGAACCCTCTGCCCTTCAGGTCCGTGACCAGGACATGGTCACAGTGGTTAATTCACGGGGATCAAACTGCCAGGGAACATTTACTTCTTAGAACCTTATGTGTTTTCTAAGCAAGCGTGTCTGTGTGTGTGTGTGTGAATTTTTTTAAGTGCAGAATAAAAATGGGAAAATCGGTGGGTGTGAGGATGAAGGGATGTGGGTGTCAGGGTCCCCGCACACCCCCGCCCAGGCTGCCCCTGCCTCACTTCACCTCTGCGTGTCGGGCCCGACCGAGACGCCCAGCCCAGCGCTGAGCACATTCACGCCCGCGGGCTCACGAGCTCCTTGCGGCAGCCCTGCCCAGTGGGGCCGTTCTTTTCCCCATTTTTTGATTGGAAAATTGAGACTCAGAGAGATAAAGAGTGTACCCAAGTCCTCGTGGTTATAGGACAGGGCAGCGCGTGGACCCGGGTCCTTTGAATTCACGCCTATGTTTCTTATACTGCATCGAACCCTCCCGGCTGCCCAGACCAGCTCGTGTCCTCCCGAGCTGAGCCCCCCCGGCAGACAAAGCTGGGGAAGGAGGAGACGGGGAAGGAGACATCCCTGGCGGGAGGGGCCAGGAGAGAAAAGCAAGCGTGGGGTAGCCGCTGAACCCTGGCCGGGGAGGGCCATAAGCCGGGAAGGATCTCAGTGTCCTGCCTGAAGGAGTCGGGTAAATACAGCGCAGTGTAAGGGACCTTACGAGGTCACTGACTACAGCTTTCGACGTCCCGGCACAGAGAAACGTTCGGAGTGCGCTGTGAAGTGAAGACGGCGGGTTTCAGGCGCACAGTTTGAGGGACACGGCGCGTCACATGGGGAAGGGTCCTGGCGTGGACACACACAGGGACAGTCGCCCTTCCCCGGCGTCAGCCATGGGGAGGGAAGATTCGGGGACCTTTATTTTCAGTGTTGTCGGAACCTCATCCAACAAACATGCGTGACCTTAATACTCAGAGGGGAAAATCCGGCGAAGCTATTCTCACTGGGAAAACAGACAGACGGCAGCCTCAGAGTGGGAGACGGGCAATGCCGGGCTGAGGCCTCGTCCTCGGAGTGCCCGCTCACGGCCACCTTCGTCCTTTGTCCTCGGAGCGTCTCTTCTGACAGCAGATACTTGTACGTGGCGGGGGTGGGGTGTCACCTTGGAATTCACTCTCCCCTGCGCCCCTGACAGCCCCGTGCCTCCCTGGCCCACCCGCCACCCCCTCCGTATGATCAAAGGCCAAAGTGAAAACGAGATCTGAAACTTCAGCCTGGAAAAGCAGCGAAGCTCTGATGCTGGATAAGGAGGGATCACCGCTCACCAGCTGGGCACCCCACCCACCCGCACCGCCCTGCCCCCTCCGCCACCTCCCCGCTACGTCTCAGACCCTGTTTGGGGGAGGGCAGCAGCTGCCATTGGGTATGGCCCCAGGACCCCCACACCCGCTGTCCTAGAGCAGATTGAGGGGCCTGCTGGGGGGACCCCTCCCCTCCCCTGGCTTCAGTTCCTATGGACTCAGGCAGTGTCCCCAGAAGGTTCCTCTGTTGGGGTTAGCAAGTTCCTGGAGAGTAGCAACCCATAAAACTGGTGGGATGCAGTTACAGATTAGCTGCTGATGGGCTGGGACCTGGGAAAGGACAGTATGAGGGGAGCCAGGTGGGAGATCCTGGGGCAGGGGGGAATGTGAGAGGAGACAGGACCCCCAGGGAGTTAGGAGACAAACTGCACGAAGCCTCATGGAAAGATCGTGAGCTCCAGCATCAGAGCAACTGAGTGAAACCGTAGCCCAGCCATTCCTGGCTCTGTAACCTGGGGCAAGCCACTCAACTCGGAGCCTCCTTTTTGTCCTCCGTAAAATGGGGATAATAGTAACAACAACTTCACCTGAGAGGAATTAGGCGTAATGTATGCAAAGCATCTGGTAATTGGTAAGTGCTCAATAAATAGCAGCTATTACTATTGTCATCGAACTCTGAGAGGAAGAGACAGAAGGCCTTGGAGGACCATAGAACTCGTCTCAGATAGGAGAGATCTGGGGCTGAGTAGTCACAGTGTCACTCTGGTCCACCCAGGGACTGGAGGAGGGGTTGAGGACAAGAAGAGGAGAAGGAAGAGGAGTCACTGGGGAGATGGCAGAGATAAATATATGTCATGATCTTGCCCCATCTGGGTCACCGGCTGCACCCCAGGAGTGATGATTCAGCTGCTGAGAAGTCCCCACCCAGAGACTGGTCCCACAGGCTGTGGCTCCGGCCCACGGGCACAGCAGGCACACACAGGGGAGGCCACAGAGCAATGCCCAGGGTCACCGGCCTGCTCTAGGCCTGGGGCACCCCACCCGCACCTGACCTCTCCACACCCCTGCCCCGGCCGAGGACCCGGCGCCAGCCCTCGATTCCCCTAAGGCAGGGCGGCCCCAAAGAGACCCAGGAGTGTGCTGGGGCCATCAGGCGAGGCCTGCGAGGTTTCTCCACTCCAAACTCCGAGAGGTCAAGTCAGTTGCCAAAGGTCACACAGCTCAGACCTGATAGAGCCAGGAAGCCCCGAGCTTGCCCGTGACAGCAGCTGCCCGGAGTCTGGCTGGAGACTGGCATTGGTGTGAGCCACAGGTCTTTTCATCCTAAGACCCAAGAACACTCAGGAGGAGCAGCCCCGGGCCTGAGGGGCCCAGGTGTGCTCGGACGGGACGGCCCAGAGGCTGCAGAGGACCAGGTTCTGGGGCATTTTCACAGCGGTCTTGCTCCCGGGAGTAAGAGAAGGACACTTGTCCATGTGCTGTTGGGGACTCGCTCAGCCCTGAGCCTCCCCAAATCTCTCCCCTTCCACCAGAAATGCCTCCTCCTCGCCTCCATGTCCCCATCAAACCCCTACTCCAACTCTCTGGCCTCCGCCGGGCAGCTCCCTGCCCTCTGTGCCTCCTCGAGCCGTCTGGCCCTCCGCCCCGACGCCCTGGAATCGGCATCCCTGCCCCTGGGTGGCTGGGAACTTCTCCAGCCTCCTTCTGTCTTTCCTTCTGTCTGCGCGTTTCTTCACGGGGCTTATCATCGTGCGTGTGGGTCCAGCTAGGCTCTACGCTGCCCGACGGCAGCGACCATGTCATCCATGCCCCCAACACGCTACCTAGGACAGGACTCTGCCCATGGTGGAGGGGCGGAGTGTTCCAGCAGTCATTTTTTTTTTTCTCTTTCTTATACTGCAATTTGAAGTCAACCAGCAGTCTTGAGCATCGCGGATAAGAAGGCGCCCAGGGCAGGCTTGCTGTAAGCGAAATGGACTCTTTTGACTCACTAACCTGATATACTAGGGGAGTAATCCACTTCACAGAAAGTCTTTGCTTTAGAGAAGGATGCTCAGCGGGGTCCTTTAATCCATCCTGCCACCTGCAAGATGGATTTATTTACAGACATCCAACTTGCCTGCCCTGCACGGAGCATCGTGGACTGGGTCCACCAGCAGCCTGAGAAGCCCGTGTCCCTGTCTCTCTGTTTCTTTGGTGTGGCGTTCAAGGCCTTTCCTAAGGCGGCCCCAGCCTGCCTTTCATAACAGGAAAAAAAAAATGATAGTGATGATAGTAGCGGACAGTCACTGAGTGCCTACTGTGGGAGGACACCTGACATATGTCATCACCTCATTCATTCCCCAGGTGACTCTGAGATGGGGTGTCAATTGTCATCGTCACTTTAGAGAGAGTGACAGAAAATCTGAAATGTCCCAGAAAGAAACTGGGATTTGAGTCCAGCTTATCAGGTGCCCCAGTGCACATTCTAACCACTAGGCCACACTGTCCCCTTTGGGACAGCCTCTCCTGCCAGGCAGATGAGCCACCCTTTCTCCCAGACGACCCTGTCATTGCTGACCACGAGCCTTTGCAAATGCAGTTCCCCTGCCTGAAAGTTTCCCCCTTGCCTGTCCCTGGGCCCGACTCCTACCTACCTCTTCAGACCCAGCTCAAATGTCCCCTCAACCCCACAGTGCAGAATTGGTTCTGGTGGCCCTAAGTTGAGACCTTTGCATTGTCCGTGTCTGTCACCCTTGCTGAGCAGGAGCCCCAGCCGCTCAATCAGGATGTATTAAAATCAATTCAGTCAACGAGTATTTATTGAACACCTACTATGTGCCGGGACTTGGGGTGAACAAGTCAGACAAGGGTCCAAACCTGCAGAGCACACGTCCGAGAGTAAGAGACAGGCAGTACATGTGTTGAGCGACACGTGAACCAGCTAACTTCAGACGGTGATAAATCCTGGGAAGAAACAAAGTGATGTTCTAGACAGAGCCTGAGCAGATGCCACTCTGGTTCTTACCAAAGCGAATCCTTCTTCCAGCCTGACCCACTCAATCTCATGACCAGCTGCATCTGTCACTCACTCATTCATTCATTCATTCGCTCACTCCTTTGCTGGGCACTGACCATGCCGGGTGCTGTCCTCCAGCACCTGGGTCCCCGGGGGAGGCAAACCCGCTCTGAGTCCCAGCGAATCCAGGGACACTGAGGCTAGGAGACGGAGGGGGGCGGCGAGGGGGTGCCACATGGTATAGAACATTTCCACTGCCTCTGATCAGTCATGCTTCCTAATTCAATAAGGTGAGAAGGAGCATAATTTGATCATATTTGTTTTGCATCACTGCAAAAACAGAAAATGAAGGGCTGCAGAACCACACCAATTTACTTCATCCGACCTTGATTAAAAGAAAATTAATTGTCGCATCTCTCAGGATATCACAGGCAGCAGCCAATGGCTCTTCAGGATACCACAAAGAGAGGGAAAGAGCGAGAGACGCTCGCGCCCTTTTCTCTAACCACTTCCAGCCCGGCTGGCAGCAGAGACAGCCAGGCTGCTGGGGTCTGCGCTGCAGAGGAGGCCATGGTGGGAGGGAGAGGGCCCCCCCCCACCGCTCCCCCAGCTGCTCCTCTCCTCTCCCACCCACCCTGGGTTGCGTCTCCCCCCCAAAGCCCCACCCCCCATCTCCACTGCCCAGAGAGGATTCTGCGGGCTGGAGCCCCCCAGAGCTCAGCTGGGCTCTCGAACCCTCAGGGGCTCCCCCTTCTCCCCAGGGCTGGCAGCCTGCTTGAGGAGGAGCCCTGGGAGGATCTCCCCCCCCACAGCGCCGGGCCCCCTCCAGCTTGCCCGACCCCACCCCTGGCTGCCCAGCCCCAGCTCCGAGAGGGAAGGAGGGAAGGAGGGGCTGGGTGAGCCGGGGCGGGGGTGTCAGTGGGGAGAGAGCAGCTCATGAAAAGTTAATGCCCCCTTGCAGGTTGTTGATTTTTGTTTGTTTTTCTCTTTTTGCCAGAAGAGAAGCCTCTTTCATTAGCCCAGACTGTCATTACCCGGCATTAAATTTTCATAGAGCGGGCGGGAGGCCGGGCAAGGGGAGGCGAGCAGGGGCAGGCTGGGGGCTCCCTGGGCTGGGCCTGCCGGGGCTGAGCCCAGCTCCCTGGGTTCCCGTCTGCACTCTGCTGGGTCTCAATGGCAGCAACTGCTTTTGTCCGTTGCCCACTGTGTGTCAAGCGTGGCCCAAGGCTGCAGCCTTTGATCCTCCTGACGCTCCATGTGGTGGGTTCTGTGACCACCCCCATTTTGCAGATGAGAAACTGAGGCCTGGAAAGCTTGTGTCTCTTGGCCATTACAGCCAGAGAGTGGTGGCGTCACTGACCTCCGGACATGCTCTTGCCAGGGCTGAGAGGTAGAGGGAGGCAGAGGGGAGGTCGCAGGGGCTGGAGAACTGGGCAGGCAGGGACTCAGGGTGCTGTTGGGGGGACTTTGCCCTGGGGAGCAGCAGGATTCTGGACCCCAGCTTCACTCCCTGGAGGCGAGAGGGCTGCTCTGCCAGGCGAGGGTCCTCGCAGGCAGGGCTGCTACCCGCCAGGCAGGTGTCAGGGCGCTCACAATGGTGCACCTGGTGTGGGCGCCAGGCCCGCCCATTCAGCCCCGAACAATCACTGCTCAGCAGCCGACCGCCCAGCGGCCTCCAGGGGCGGGAGGACGGGAGGACGGAGGGCATGGGGCAGCAGATGGGCCCCGGGTGTCAGGTTTCCAGCCTGGGGTGG
Organism: Cheirogaleus major; assembly: GCA_963574435.1. Lineage (NCBI taxonomy): Eukaryota > Metazoa > Chordata > Mammalia > Primates > Cheirogaleidae > Cheirogaleus > Cheirogaleus major. Next base: position 26,585 of record CAUYPO010031206.1, read on the forward strand.
GGACTGGCAGCCCAGGAGGCGGGAGGAAGAGGGGTCAGGCTCCTCTCCAGCCCCCAGCAGCCCCTCCCAGCCTCTGGTCCCTGGGCAGACTGTCTGCCCACCACCACTGCCACCCGGAGCAGGCCAGAGGGGGCACATAGGCCCCAAGCCAGGATTGGGCTGGGGATGGGGGATGCTAGTGGACTTCTCCTAGGGCTCCCCCACTCTAGCAGCTCACAGAACCTTCCTGGGCCTCAGTTTTCTCATCTGTGAAATGGGTGTCCATTTGCTAAATAAATACTAAGCATCTACCCAATGCCAGGCACTCCTTTGGGCACCAGAATGGCAGCAGCGAACAAAACCATGGCAGATCCCTGCGTGGCAGAGCCCCTGTCCTGGTCAAGAGACAAACGAGTGAAGATAAAGGAGGGACACACAGGCTCTCAACCAGGAAAAGGAGGGCGGCTGAGGCAGAGGTTGAGCCAGGGGGTTGTAACTTGAGATAGGTCAATCCCAGGAGATGGGGTCGAGCCAGGCAAATCTGGGGGAAAAGCATTCTAGGCAGAGGGAACAGTGGGGGAAGAGTCCCTGCCCTGTGGGACTTTTGTGGGGCTGGAGGAGGGGATGCTGGCGCAGCACTCAGGACAGGGCCTAGCCCGCCACATGCTCGGCACTGAGACAGTTTTCACACCCCTGTGCTGGGTTATTTGTCTGTCCATCCCTGTAGCCTCTGAGTCCCTGAAGGGTGGAATTGTCATCCCATTTTACACATGAGAAAACTGAGGCTTGAGAAGGGGAGGGGAATATGTCATGCCCTGTGCTCTGGGTGCTGTGCTCTCCTGTCCCCGTGAAAGGTGAGGAAGCGGTGCAGACAGAGCAGGATCCCAGCCTGAGACTCCCACTCCAGTGCTCTGACCATTCCAGACCAGACAGACGGAGAACAGGCGGGGACGTTGGGGAAGGAACGAGTGCTGCACAGCCGCGTGGCAGGCGCGTGCTCGGCCCACCCTCGCAGGGAGCTGGGGTGAGTGCGGTGCCCCTGCAGTGCGGAAATCCTTCCTGGTCACTCTGAGCTTGGCTTCGAGGCATCAGGGGCCTGTGGGATAGAGACAGGAGGATCTGAGAAGGGATGGGGGAGAGTCCAACCCTCTCATGTCACAGGAGGGGACACTAAGGCCCAGGGGAAGCCTTTGGAGAAGGCCCTGCCCATCTGTGGCCTTGGTGATTGCATCTGCGCAATGGAGCTGGGGCCGAGATGGGTGTAGACAGCCAGCCCTGCCCGGGGCAGGTATGTCCCAGCCAAGAAGGAGGGGCACCCTCAGGGAGCAAGTGGGAAGAGTCTCCTGCAGGGACCCCGCGAAGGCCCCGGCTGTGGGTGGCTGGTCCTCAGTGGAAGCTTGCGGCGGTGCACCCGGTGGCGGTGCAGATGGGGACCAAAGAGCGGCTGGCAAGTTGGCTGCCCACTCCACAAACTCCACTGTTACTGCCCCACCTTCATGGGCGACGTGTCTAGAAGCCTATGGGCTCTTCTCTGGACCAGGATGGGGGGCAGCAGCCCTCTGGAGGTGGAGTTCACGGGCTCTGGCATCAGAGATCTGGGTTCAAACCCAGGTTCTTCCTCTTACTAATGCCTGAACCCAACCATTCATGTGGCCTCTCGTGCCTCAGTTTCCTCATCTATAAAATGGGAGGAATAATAGCAAGAGCCCTGGCTTCACAAGGCCACTGAGAGGACTCAACGAGACTGTGCACAGAGGCCCAGCCTGGGCCCATGGACTGAACTGGATGAGGGCTCTGTTACTAGTGCTTGGTGAGCCGGGAAGGGGCATCCAGCCTGCAGGAAGGGGCACAGGGAGGCAGCTGAGGCTTGATGAGTTTAGGGACCCACCTAAGCTCACACTGCTGCTAATAAGGGAAAGAGTCAGGATTTTAACTCCAGCCCACCTCGTTCCTGGGCTCTTAGCAGCCTCCGGTGCGCAGTGGTGGAGGGAAAGCCGAGGAGGCCAGCGGGACGGCTCGGGTACAGTGAGGCAGCTCCCAGGCCCCTCCGAGTCCCAGCTGGCCTGCAAGGATCCCCGCCAGTAGGTTCAGGGCCTGCCAGTGCCCACCTTACTCCCGTTGGCAGCACCAATAGGCGGCAGGCGAGGGATAAGGGAACAGCACTCCCCCTTCCAGCCACCCCAAGCTTGGCTGGATTCCTTCCCTCCCATCTCCCACTTGCTCATTCTAGGAACAAAGGCAACAGGGCACATCCCCACTTCCTGGCAGTGCTGATTACCTAATTCTCTACCCCTCAATTACCGATTCCTGAGGGAGGCATTATCCAGGGCTCCCGCCCACCTGTCCTGGAGGCTGTCGGGGGTGTTTGTGGTAGGGGCTCCCATCCTCCAGGGAAGCCGACAGAGGGCCGTGCTGGTCCCTGAGCTCTGGCCCCTTGGGCTCTCCAGTGGGGCACCTGTGGCCCCACTCCCTGCCTCTCCCAGGAACCTGGACTCTTGGCCTTGATGGGACACAGGTTCATGGGCTCCCACACAGTCAGGGATGGGCATGTGCAGGTTTGTGGGGGGTGTCTGTTAACACTTGTAAGTGATCAGTCGGTGTGAGCAAGTGTACAAAGGTGTGAGTGCATATGAATGTAGAAACACAAAGCTATCAATGTGTATATTGACAGCGTGCGTAAGAGTGAGTGTGTGCAAAGCTGAGTGTGTACAATGAGTCTGTGAGCACATATGTGGGTCAGTAACGCAAAGGATTGCACAAATGAGCATGCACGTGTGTGCAGATGTGTGTGGGTTTGTGTGTATTTGTACATGGGTAAGTGTGTGTTGGACTGAAAATGAGTGTGCAAGGGTGTGACTGAGTGTAAGTGTGAGTTAGTGTGAGTGTGGGCAGGGCCAGCTGAGCCTGGGGCTAGGCAAGGGGTGCCCCTACTCCCAGGCATGGGAGGCACCAGACCGGCAGCTCAGACAGGGCTGTGGGGCTGGCGGATGGCCCCGAGCCAGAACGGCAGGGATCTCAGGCCTCCAGCCCACTTCCTGCTGCATGGGCACTGCCATCCTCCTTGTCAAGGGGAAGGAAGTGCTCACCTAAGGCCAGGTGGTTGGGTTGGTTGCAAATGCAAAAAGACTCAGTGTTGATTTGCATCTTTCATTTGCATATATTTCCATAGGACCCACTGATTGGTTATTTGAAAGCCCCCCATCCCTGCCAACCCCCTGTCTACTTGCAATGGCCCTGCCTAGAAAAAAACATCAAGATTGGGCTCTGTTCAGCTGAGAACTGAGACTAGCCCCTGAGGGCTGAGGTTAACCCGCAGGCCCATCTGGGTGGGACAGGGTGCTCACTGAGAAGCAGGCTCTTAGGGATTGCTGGGTGGCACAGAGCACATCTGCAGGTCTAACCCAGAGAAGGTGCTCGCTGCTGAGTGTGAATGGGGCAGAGCAGGCAGCAGTCCAGGCTTCTCAGATCTTCGGGGGTGGGAAGTCTTAGTGATGGGGTCTCCAGCACTTCTGAGATAGGGCCTGGTCCCCTGGGACAGTGTGGCCAGCCCTGGGGGCGGGTGTCAGGGAATCCGAGAGGCTGCCCCAGCTTTGCTCCTGCCTCCCAGCTGCCCCCGCCCTGCCCCAGCCCTGGCCACTGAGAGGGGATCCAGAGGCGCGACCTCCTCTCTCCACCTCAGGGCCAGACACCTGGCTGTGTGTACTTGGAAATCTCTCTGTTTCCCCAGCCACCCAGAGGGCAGGCAGCAAGAGGCTGGGCAAGTTCTGAGACAGGAGGAAGGAACTGGGATTCCCAGCAGAGGGGTGAGAGTGTGTGTGTGTGTGTGTGTCAGGTGTGTACATGTGTGCATATGCCTGTATGCACGGGAGTATGCCCATTCAAAGGCACAGTCACTACTGTGAGTTTGTATGACAGTCTCTTACACAGGGAGATGCGCATTTTTGCATAGACTGTACGTGGGTCTGCAGGTCTGTGTGCACAGGAGTGCGTTTGTGTGTTGTGTGCATGTGCTCCATCATGTGTCAAGGAAAATAGAAATTTTCAGCGTGAAAGGCCTATATCCCCCTCTCCATTTGCCTTTTCACTAAGTTACCGAATCTCCCCCCATAATGCACAGTACAGCTTGACAATGATAGAGATTTTGAATTTTTCTTTTCTCAGAAACACATCACACATACATATGCTGAGACACGAACATCTGTGTGACTGTATTATTGGGCTTATGCACATCTGTGTGAGCACGTGTTATAAATGCATGTGTATGTGTACATATCAACTACAAACACGCTCATATTAACACCCACAGGTACTACGTACATGCTTGAACACACGTGTTTGCCCACAGGCTTCTATGGGACTCCTATGCTAGTTGTGTACAGGCATGCATGTATGAACACAGTACCACACCGGGAGATCACTTGGAGTAGATGTGCCGAGGGTCCCATGGGTATGTGTGTGCCCAGGGCCATGCCTGCACATGCGTGTGAGTGCACAGTTTGTGCGTGACCATGTGCAGTAGGTGTGTGTACAGTACAGCATGTGTTTGCATATCAGGAGTTGGGGATGTTTAGTAATTAAATCCCTTTTCATCCTTCTGCACCTGTCTCCTTCTGAAAGCTGAGAGAACAGACGTCAAACGGGACAAGGGCTGGATTGAATACAGCCAATTCTGAAATATTTATTAGCTTGTGACTCCGCTCAATGGAGGAGAAGGAATGCCAGCTAATCCACCCAGCAGCGCTCACAGCAGGGACATTTTTCAGCAGGGACTTCTTATATTTCAATGACTGCCTGCTCTGTCCAAAAATGGGCGAGTTTTCATCTGGGCCCATGCAGGGTTCTCCAGAACTCTGGTTAAGAACCCGCAGGGCAGAGATCAAACCCGAGCACTTGTTCCTGGCTTCCTCTGTTCCCCACTCACTGGCTCCTGGGGCCATGAAGGTTGCTTCTGCTCAAAAACGTGAACCAGAGGGTGATTGTGGTCGCCTGTACCAGCCACCTAGAACGCAGGGCCCTTGCTGCGTTCTAGGCACCATGTGTAGGTGTTTTCATACATTCTCTCATTTAATCTTCACAAAAACCCGATGAGATAAATGCCCATTTAATATATTAGGAAACTAAGAAATTCAGAAACACTCAAAAAATAAGGACACTGAGGCCCCGGGGAATGAAGTAGCTCGCCCTAAGTCATTAGCTCCTGAGTGATGGAACTGGGATGTGCACCCCGGGAATCAGACCCCCAAACTCCAACACTCACCTGCTACACCTGCTGCCTCCTAAGTGAACCACAGGGACCTACTATGTACACCATGTGGAGAAAATTCTCAGGCTCCGTCTAAGATCACTTGGAAAGAGCAGGTGGCCCATCGTGGTAGGAGGAGCTGGCTGTGTGTTTGAGACCCCTCAGCCCTACCCCACCCCACACTCATCACCAAGCCTTCCCTGCTTCTAAATGCAACTCCGTTCCCCTAACTGCACTGGCCACACACTGCAGAGTGTCCCTTTACTTCCCTTTCTCTCTACCCCCAACCCCTTGGCAAATCCTGCTGTCCCTCCTTTCAAAAAGTATCCAGAATCTGATCCTTCTCACCCTCCCCACTGCTGCGGCCCAGTCTGACCCACCATTGTTTCTCCCTGTGGTCCAGAGTGAACCTTCTAGAACCTAACTTGGATCATGCCGCTTCTCTTCTCAAGGCCCTCTGGTGACTCCCATCTCACTCATTGTAAAAGCCAAAATCTTTACGTTGGCCACGAAGCCCAACCTCACCGGCCCTATCTGCTACCCTCCCCCTGCCACCCGTTACACTACTTGCTTGCTGTTCTTGAACACGCCAGGCACGGTCTCTTTCCGGGGCCTTCGAGTGTGCTGTCCCCTCTGCCTGAGACTGCTTGCCCAGATGTCCATGCAGCTGGCTCTTTTACCTCATCCAGGCTTTGCCCAAATCCACATCATAGGCACCGCCGTACGGAAACAGCGCAAACCCTTCCCTGGGCCCACCTCCCTTTTCCCTTTACCCTGTTTCATCCTCCATAGCTTACATTTCACGTTCTAAATATTTGCAAATCTCATTCATTTGAATACTTGACAAATATTTATTAAAAGTTCATACCAGGCATTGTTCTTTCACCCCTGATTTTTTAGCAATTTTAAAAAAAAAATCACTGGTTTTCAGCAATTTGACTATGATATGCCTGCAGATGGTTTCCTTCAGGTTTCTTCTGTTTGGGGTTCATTTGAATTTCTAGGATCTGTGGGTTTATAGTTTTTGTCAAATTTGGAAAAGTTTTAGCCCTTATTTCTTCAGATATCTTTTCCATCCCCACCCTCTCCTTCTGGGACTCCAATTACACGTGTGTTAGACCCTTGGTGTTGTCCCACTGGTCGCTGAGGCTCTGGTAAATTTTATTATGTTTTTCTTCAGTCTTTCCCCAACCCCTCCATATTTCATTTTAGATAGTTTCTATTGCTGTGACTTTATATTTTCTTCTGCTGTGTCTAACCTGCTGTTAATTCCACCCAGTGTATTTTTCATTGCAGATGTTGTTTACATTTTTCATCTCTAGAACTTTAATTTTTGAGTTTTTAAATGTTTTTATTTCTCTCATCATATTCATGCTTACTACCTCTGCCTTCTTGAACATGAAGAGTATATTAATAATAGTTGTTCAAAACGTCCTTGTCTGCTAACTCTACCATCCGTGATATTTCTGGGTCTATCTCTATTGATTGATTTTTCTCCCAGTTATAGGTCATACTTTCCTCCTTCTTTGCTTGCCTGGTAATTTTTGTTTGATGCTGGACATTTTAAAAATAAGCTTTTTATTTTGGAATAATTTTATATTTATAGAAAAGTTGCAAAGATAGTACAGAGTTCCCATACACCCCACATCCAGTTTTCCCCATTGTTAACATCTAATATCACCATGGTGCATTGTTCAAAACTATGAAACTGACATTGGCATATTTTTACACTTCTTCTCCCCCTTTATGTATTCATTCAAGTGTATGTTTATGTCAGTATGGGTTCATGTGTATTTATTTCATCCTTTGGGATATAATCCAATGCTGTATTATTTATTTTATTGTCCCAATTGTTCCAGTTTTGGCCGTTGGGAGGGCTTTCCAGTTGGTTCCTGGGTCCCTTTGACATGCCCCTGCCCTGTTTTTGGAGCACTTCCTTACTTTCTGCTACTACAAGAAGGTGCTCTGCCTCATCTTGCATTTTCCCTGCTCTGGTCCTAGAATCCACAATTCCCCCCTTTACTAGAAACCAAGATCTGACTGGGGGTGCTAATTGCTACTAGGGTGTCATTGCTTCCAGGCCCTCTCAAGCATATATAGCCCATGTACACACACTTGTCTATGGTAGTTTCTGTATCTGTCTGTCTGTATTCACGCTACTGCTAAACATGGATTCATACATGATGTCTCCAACTCTAATCCACAGAGTTCACTCCAGTCTTCCCTCTCCTTGCTCATCTGTAACCTCCCTCCCTCTCCAACCACAAGAAACCTGGCTGCCACTGTCCACCATCCATTTGCTTATTAGTTTAACTGACATTTAAAATTTTACATTGTTAGGTGCTGGATTCTGTTGTATTCCTTTAAATATTGTTGGCTTTGTTCTGGAATGCAGCTACTAATAAGTTATTTGTTTGCTACCGTCAAGGCTTGCTTTTAAGTTTTGCTAGCATTTGTCCAGGGCAAATTCGGCACCACTTCTAAGGCAGCGCCCTTCTGAGGGCTCTACCTGATGCCCAGGCACCAGGAGATCTTTGCACGCTGGCTGGTGAGAGGGCGGGCACCCCTCCTCGGACCTGTGCACCCTCTCCCTGTGCACCTCCTTCCTCTTCAGTATTTCGCCCCACAAATTCTAGTTGTTCCACCTCCCTAAACTCCAAATTCTGTCACCTCGACTCAGTGACTGTATTTTGGCTTTCTCTTTTCCTTCCCTGTGCTCTGGCCTGGCGACTCTCTCCGGGAGGAAACAGTGACAATTGTGAGGCTCATCTTTATTTTCTTTCTCTGAGGGATCACTGTTCTGTGCTGCCTGTTGTCCAAGTCTGAAAACCACTGATTCAGAGATTTCATCCAGTTTTCTGGTACTTTTTTTTTTTTTTTTTTTAAAGCAGGGTCTCAGTCTGTTGCCCAGGCTGGACTTGAACTCCTGGGCTCAAGTGGTCTTCCTGCCCCAGCCTCCCGAGTGGGTGGAACTATAGCCTCAGTTTTCTGGTACTTTAAAGTGAGAGGGTAAATCCGGCTGCCGTACTCCACCATGTCCAGAAACAGAAGTCCAAGCACCGTGCTAGATGCCGGGACACCGTAGTAAATCAGTGCGTGCCTTGTTCTCGTGCAGGGGCCCTTTACAGACGTCTGTAAAAGGCCAGATGGTAAATATTTAGGCTTTGTGGGCCAAGAGGCAGGAGTGAGTGAAAACAGCATCACTGCAGTTTGTAGTGTGCTAAGCCGCAAGCAGCGCCAAGCGACAGGAGGGCCGCCACGCGCAGTCTGTGTCGCGCTGCTCCCCCCGCCATTGCGGCTCAAAGGCAGCCACGGGCGGCGCGTGGATGACTGAGCGCGGCCGTGTTCCGGTAAAACTTTACGCACGGATATTGGAATTTGGATTTCACATC
>CAUYPO010031207.1:0-11722 GCA_963574435.1 Cheirogaleus major
GGGTCCTGGCAGCTCCTAAAACACGCCATGCTCCTGCCTGCTTGCGCTCGGGTGCCACACCACCCAGAGCAGCCCACGCTGCTGGCCCCATCTCTCAGTTTCCACCTCAAATGTCACCCCTCTGATAGAAGAGGCCTTCCCCGGGCACACTGCCTACAGGAGGGCCTCTTCCGGCCACTCTTTTCCATCCCCGGCTCAGTTAACTGGCAGTTTGCTGACTTATCTGTTTTCTTTTCTGTTGTTTTTTTTTTTAAGTCAGAGTCTCACTCTGTTGCCCGGGCTAGAGTGCCGTGGCGTCGGCCTAGCTCACAGCAACCTCAAACTTCTGGGCTCAAGTGATCCTACTGCCTCAGCCTCACTTATAGCTGGGACTACAGGCACGTGCCACCATGTCTGGCTAATTTTTTATATATATTTTTAGTTGTCCAGATGCTTTTTTTCTATTTTTAGTAGAGACGGGATCTCACTGTTGCTCAGGCTGGTTTAGAACTCCTGGCCTTAAGTGATCCTCCCGCCTCGGCCTCCCAGAGTGCTAGGATGACAGGCGTGAGCCACCCCGCCCGGCCTGTTTTCTGGTTAATGCCGTTGGGCTCCCTTTCACCACAGTATGAGCTCCCCGAGGGCAGGGCCCCATCTGTCTTGTTCTCTGCTGTCTCCACCATGGCTGGCACGTACAGGAAATACTAGCCAAATAAAGTGAGCGAAAGAGAGAGGTCTTGTTTACTGTGGCTTCTCAGTGTATAGCCCCCCCACCCCTTACAGAGCTTGCCCTTTGTTAGGGGGCAAAACACAAATAGTAAGCATCCAGTGAGGGAAGGCAGGGAACATTTGTCAGTCGCTCCCCAGGGTGGACGACCATGTTCTAGCAGCTGTAGGGGCAACCAGCTGAATTTGGGAAGGAAACAACAGTTGCTAAACACCTTCCACCTGCCAGGCTCTTGCCTGAGGGCTTTATATTAGTTATCTTATGTCACTTAATCATCACACAGTCCTGAGGGGTACATCGTGGCATTGCCATGTTATAGATGAGGAACCTTATCTTTAAGACCCATGACTTGCCCGAGGTCACAGAGCTGGGAGGGGGCTGTGATAAGAGCCCCAATCTTTCCATGGCCAGAGCCTCTGCTCCTTCCATAAACCTTGTAAGAAGAAATCGAGACAGAATCGAGACTCAGGCATGGGTGCAAGGTGGTGTTGGGCAGAGAGGAAAGGGTGATTTTATTTAATTTTATTTTTTAACTTTTCATTTTGAAATAATTTCAGACTTGCCAAAATAGTATAAACAATTCCGTTATACCAGCAGAGGCGGGAGGATTATTTGAGGTCAGGAGTTTGAGACCTTCCTAAGCAAGAGTGAGACCTCATTGCTACAAAAAAATAGAAAAATTAGCCGAGCGTGGTGGCACATGCCTATTATATTCCCAGCTACTTGGGAGGCTGAGGGGGGAGGATCACTTGAGCCCAGGAGTTCAAGGTTGCAGTGAACTATGATGAGGCTACTGCACTCTAGCCCAAGCAACAGAAAGAGGCCCTGTCTAAAAAAAAAAAAAAATGGAATTGCCATATACCTCTCACCCAGCTCCCTCAAATGTTAACATCTCTTATAACCACAGTATGCTCATCAAAAGAAAAATGTTCACATCCACGCGATTCTATAAACTACTCTAAGACCTTACATTCACCAGTTTCCCCACTATTGCCCTTTTTCCTGTCTCGAATCCAATAGAGGATCCCGCATTGCATTTAATCTTCTGGTCTCCTCCAGTTTGAGATGGTTTCTCAGTGTGCTCATGTTGGTGGCACGTTTGAAGAGTACTAGCCAGACATTTTGTAGAATGTCCCTCAGTCTGGGTTTGTCTGAGGTTTTCTCACAAATAAATTATGGTGGCGCATTTTTAGCACGGATACCACAGTGGTGCCACGCCCTCCTCAGTACATCATATCAAGAGGCAAATGGGCCACGTGTGGTGGCCTGCACCTGCAGTCCCAGCTACTTGAGAGGCTGAGGCAGGGGATCCCTTGAGCCCAGAAGTTTGAGGTTACAGTGAGCTTCGATCCCACCATAAGCATGAGGCAACAGAGTGAGCCTGAGAGATAGGGCAAGAAAGACACTGTCTCAAAAAATTTTTTTTCATCAAAAAAAAAAAGAGGCTGGGCGAGGTGGCTCATGCCTGTAATCCTAGCACTCTGGGAGGCCAAGGTGGGAGGATCGCTTGAGGTCAGGAGTTTGAGACCAGGCTGAGCAAGAGCGAGACCCTGTCTCTACTAAAAATTGAAAAATTAGCCGAGCAACTAAAAATAAAAACAAGAAATTGGCCAGGTGTGGTGGTGCATGCATGTAGTCCCAGCTACTTGGGAGGCTGAGGCAGGAGGATTGCCTGAGCCCAGGAGTTTGAGGTTGCTGTGAGCTAGGCTGAGGCCACGACACTCTAGCCCGGGCAACAGAGTGAGACTCTGTCTCAAAAATAAAATAAAATAAATATTTGTGAAGGAATGAATGAGGAAGAAAGCGATGCTCTCCTCAAGATGGTAGAAATTCCCCTTTTGTCTGGCACCTGCCACCCCACCCCAGTCTGCTATAGTCTCCCCTCTCTCCGAGAATAGTCTCACATGAGCAAATGGACACTTCAGGTGCTCTGTGGGGCAGTTTTGTAACGCTTAATATATCTTTAAGCATATATATCTATTTTTCATTTATTTTTAAAATCAGTTTCTGCCCCTTTTTGCATTTGCATTTGCATTTCCTTTTTTACCAACAATGTTTATGCCTCTTGATGTTAAAAAAAAAAAAAAGAAGAAGAAATAAAAGCAACCAAAGTATCCAACAATAGGGGATTTTTTTGTGTGTAGTTGTGGTCGTGGGGGGAAATAATCTTATTGCTGAACCGCAAGATTCCTTTAGAGTTTCTCTTTCTGTTTCTTTCCTCCTCCCTCTCAATCTCTCTTTCTTTGAGTACAGAAGCATTGCATGTGCTCAAAGACATTACCTAATAATCAGAAAATACAGATAAGCAAAAGAACTATTAAGGATTACTGGTATTGGCCGGGCGCGGTGGCTCCCGCCTATAATCCTAGCACTCTGGGAGGCCGAGGCTGGCAGATTGTTTGAGCTCAGGAGTTCGAGACCAGCCTGAGCAAGAGCAAGACGCCGTCTCTACTAAAAATAGAAAGAAATTATCTGAACAACTGAAAATATATACAGAAAAAATTAGCCGGGTATGGTGGTGCATGCCTGTAGTCCCAGCTACTCGGGAGGCTGAGGCAGAAGGATCGCTTGAGCCCAGGAGTTTGAGGTTGCTGTGAGCAAGGCTGATGCCACGGCACTCTACCCCGGCCAACAGAGTGAGACTCTGTCTCAAAAGAAAAGAAAAAAAAGGACTACTGGTATTTTCACCACTGAGAACCACTCTCAAAAACTCAGTGTCTTTTCCGTGTAAATGTCGACAAATTTTTTCTTTTTTCTTCTCCTCTCTTCTCTTTTCCTTTTTTTTTTCCCCTAAAAAAAGGTCTCTGGTCTGGGCACAGTGGTTCATGCCTGTAATCCCAGCGGCTTTGGGAGGCTAAGGCAGGAGGATCCCTTGAGACCAGGAGTTTGAGACCAGCCTGGGCAACATAGTGAGACCCCATCTCGACAAAAAATTTTTAAAAATTAGCCGAGTGTGGTGGTGTGCACTGTGGCATAAATGCAGCATAAATGGGTGGATAACACGGGGCTGGGGGAGAGGTGACAAGAGTGAAAAAGGATGCTGCAGCATCCCTGGGTCATTGTGTTTCTTAGAACACTGCTGTCTTCTTTATGAGAGACCTTCAGGAAAGATTCACAACCTCCTCAAGTTCCCCACTCCCGTAGAATGGACGTGCCAGGATGTGTCTTCTTAAGGCAAATTCTAGTTTGAGCTGAAAGCTTAGCTTCTTGGGTCGCTCAGAGATGTGCACTTACCTTGTACTCACTTGGAGTGCTGTTGAACTTTCACACTCAGTGGGTTCCCCGGAGCTCTGTGCTCTGGGGCATTGCCAACGCTGTATGGGAGGCAAGGAATGGAGCACACACGTATTTTGTGTATCTCCTGCTCACATGCATGTTCCACTGTCCTCTCAGTCTCCACTTACAAGACACAAAGTCAAAGATAAAGCATGAAGAATTGCAAGGTGGTGACAGCAAAGCGTTAAACCAATCGTGGGGCCCTTCTGAGCGAGGGCCCTATGTGACTGCCCAGGTCGCACTCCTGCGCAGCCGGCTCTGCATACTGGCATTCTGTATTTGGAGGACTTCGGCACTCACAGGTCTCCTCTGTTCTCTGTGCCCACTTTTCACCATGTAGCCCGGCATGGCCTGGAATGATGGCTGGGGGCAGGGTGGATGGTCAGCCCATCTAGTCTCACCTCTCACTGCTTCCTCTACTAAGCAGCCAAACAGAACGTTCTAGTTTCCTAAACAAGTCCTGCTGTTCTGCCTCTGCCTGTTGTTTCATCTACCCCAGAGGTTATCAAAGGTGTAGCCCCTGGACCAGCAGCAGCAGCAGCAGCATCACCTGGAGTTGTTGGAAATGCAAATTCCCAGGCCCCACCCCAGACCTGGGAGGGGGCCCAGGAATGTGGTCCTTAACAGGCCCCTCAGATGACTGGGATGAATGCTAAAGTTTGACTCTTCTTGGTACATTAATATTTTCCCTACCTCATTTCAACCTCCTATCTCCTACTCCCCCTTCCCTGTAAATGTCACTTTATCAGCGGGGCTCAGCCCTGGGCTAGATTAAACCCCTCCCTCTTCGAGTCTCTTCTGTGAATTCCGCAGTTCACATCTCCCCTGACAGTCTGCAGGTTCTGAGCGTGTCTGTCTTATTCTCCGTCTTGTCCTGAGTACTGAGCAGGGCAAACGGAAGGCACACACTAAGCGAGGATGGAATTGCATTGACTCAGGGGTGGCCACGGGAGTAGAGATGTGGCCTGCAGGCACCATGAAGGGCTCCAGGAGAGCTGGGGGGCTGACCATGGACCATCCCCTGTAGGTACAGCCTGTACACCCGCACCTGGCTCGGGTACCTCTTCTACCGGCAGCAGCTGCGCAGGGCTCGGAATCGCTACCCCAAAGGCCACTCCAAAGCCCAGCCCCGCCTCTTCAATGGTGAGCTCGGGCTGCCCTGGCCGGCACGCCCCACACTGTGCCCCCCGCCCCCACCTGCTCCCTTCATGTGCCCCTGATTCCTGGGCTCCCTGCCTGTCACCCACCCACAGCCATCTCTGCCCCCCAGGAGTGAAGGTGCTTCCCATCCCCGTCCTCTCGGACAACTACAGCTACCTCATCATCGACACCCAGGCCCGGCTGGCTGTGGCTGTGGACCCTTCAGACCCTCGGGCTGTGCAGGTGAGGGGAGCATGGGGACGGGGGTGGGGGGGATGCCTGGGGTCACCCCTGGGGACTGGCAGCTTCCCCTTCCTAGAGAGGGGCAGGCCCTGGTCCCCCTGCCTGTGGGATGTGCCCCCTCCATGTTGACACCTGCATATACACAGCCTAGGGGAGGGCATGGCTGACCAACGGGGAAGGCCGGGAGAGCCGGAGGGCTGGAGCGCTGGCCCGGGACTGTGGGTCTAGGGTCTCTGGCTGGCTCTCATGCCTTTAGGCCTCTTTCTGACCTGTTGGTGTTTGGATCTCTCGTCTTTCCCTGCTATTCCTTATTGCTCTATGTCCATGCCCTCTGCGAGTCTCCCTCTGCCCTTCTGCCCTCCCTCTCCCACTTCCCCCCGCTTCCACGTGCCCCGTGCTGGTGGTCTCAGCTGCTGCCCCCAGCCCCTTCCCAGCTCTCTCCTCTCTAGCTCCATCCCCCCCCGACCCCCCCACCTTCTCTCCCTGTTCTCCTCCCCTCTCCACCAGCACCCATGCCCGGGCTCTTTCTGCTCCACACCTCCCCCTGCATCCTGCTCCCTGGGCTCAGACTTCCTCTCTCCCCCAGGCTTCCATTGAAAAGGAGGGCGTCACCTTGGTTGCCATTCTCTGCACCCACAAGCACTGGTAAGGGGCCGGGGGGGACTGGGTGCAGACACTCTTCGCTGGCCCACCCTTGTCCCAGCTGGGCTTGTCTGGGGGTCTGGAAGACTGGATGGACAGGCACCCACCTTCCTCATGATGTCACCTGGGCACCAGCAGAGGCAGAGAGGAAGAGGTGGTCTCCCACCACCCGCCTCTCACCACTCCACTTCTCAGGCATCTGAAGCCCCAGAGGAGAGCAGGCAGTCATTTTCTTTCATTTCATGGGCAGATATTAAACACCTACTGTGCACTGGGCAAGGGCAAAACTTATTAGGATCTTTTCTATGGAGGAAATTATAGGTCCAGTAGGGGAGATGGCCCTATATAGGAGTATATAAAAATTACACATATTTAGGTGGCAGTTGACACAGGGTACAGGGGGTGGGGAGCACCAGGCAGGTGTGATCAGATCCACTTGGGTGAATTAGAGGATGATGACTCTTAGCTGAGAGAGTCCAAAAAGATCAGTTGGCATTGGCCAGGTTGAGGTTATTGGGGGTGATGACATTCTAGGCTTGAACAAAGGCCTAAAGGGGTTGACAGCTTGGCTCACTCTAGAAACCACAGCCCAGGACTTAAAGGGCTAGAGATGCTGTAGGAAAGAGGGAGGCTCAGGCCAGTTGCCCCTCGAAGTCTCCTATCTGTCTGCTGTCCTGCAGGGACCACAGTGGAGGGAACCGTGACCTCAGCCGGCGGCACCGGGACTGCCGGGTGTATGGGAGCCCTCAGGACGGCATCCCCTACCTCACCCAGTAAGTTCCTGACCCTGGCACGGGGGTCCTGTGGCCCTTGCCCTCACCCTCAGCCTTCAGTGACATGTTGCAGGGGTGTCAGCAAGTGCATCTTTGCTGACGCCCTTCCTGGCCCTTAGAGAGCAGATCCTAGCCCATTTGGAGACTGGCATTGGGCCCCGTGACTGATCCAGCCATCCTCCCCAAAAGAGGATGGGATGGGCCTGGATCTGAGACTCTGGCACCAGGATGCCTTCTCTCTGGTGTGGCAGCATATCACCAGCCCCATGGGCCTGGGATGTGAGCAGGGATCAGCGTGGAGCAAGCTCTAGTACCTTCTTTCCCCTACTGCCTTGTCCCCAGTCCCCTGTGTCATCAAGATGTGGTCAGCGTGGGACGGCTTCAGATCCGGGCTCTGGCCACCCCAGGCCACACACAAGGCCATCTGGTCTACCTACTGGACGGGGAGCCTTACAAGGGTCCCTCCTGCCTCTTCTCAGGGGACCTGCTCTTCCTCTCTGGCTGTGGTGAGTTCCCATGAAAGAGGGAAGAGTGGGGAGCAGAGGGGAGGGATGGACAGAGGCCCAGACAGCCACTGTCCCATGGAACGCCCTGGAGCATTGGGCGTTCCAGCACAGATGCTGCCTTGACAGTTACTCCATCTGTGTTACCCAGACCTTGCTCTATATCCTTAAGATTTCCCAGTGGGGATGGGCAGGAGACGATGCCTCTGGCTGAGTAAAGACCTCCTAGGGCATTTGTTTCCACTGGTTGGAGTCTGGTTCTCTGACACGGTAACTGGCAGGACATGGTTACGAAAAGTTGAACACCCCTACCTGAATGGGTGATCCCACAGGTGGGTGAGGATCACGTCCCAGGCTGCATGGAGTCCCAGAGAAGCGCCCTGTGGGAAAGGCAGCCCAACATCTACAGAGCATAGGGCCGTGAGAGCTTGGCCTGAAGGTTCTGCAGCCCTCTCCACTCAGATGTCACTGTGTGCAGTGGAGGCTTCAGATGGGCTTGGTCGGGGGTGACCAGTTAGGCCCAGCTCCCATTCGGACGGAGGGGTGGGCCTGGCAGGGCCATGGCTGAGGGGCGTGCACAAGCTGTTCCCCACCCCTCTCCATGTGCCTTACACGATAGCGTGTTATTCTTGCACCTTGTGACACACTCCCTTGACCCACCCAGGACGGACCTTTGAGGGCACCGCAGAGACAATGCTAAGCTCGCTGGACACCGTGCTGGGGCTGGAGGATGACACCCTGCTGTGGCCCGGTGAGGCAGCCCTTCTCCACTTCTCTCCACCCCCCTTCCCCCATGCTTGACCTGAGACAGGGGCTCTCCCAACCTCTCATTCCCCTAGAGCCCAGGCCAACCCAGTTCCTGGCCCAGAGGTGACACAGGTCTACCGCTGGCGGCTCCTGGGAGCCACCTCTAGGGATGGGGGGCAGAGTTCCAGCCTCCTTTCTCTCTGGAGTGCTGGCTCTTTAACGCCTCTGCTTCTCGGGCCACTGACCCCTGCCAGCTAGCCTTTGGCCTCTTGGGAGCCCTGCATGCCCCAGAACGTCCCAGAGAGATATCCAATTGTTCATAGCCAGAGCCCGGAACAGAAAACAGCCTTTGCTTATCTGGAGAAAAGTCAGTAAATCCACTCTGCACTTAACCATTGCCCTGTAGTTTATAAAAACATTCACCAGTATCTCGGTTAATCCTCAGAAAATTCATTCACTCAATAAATATATTATGTGCGTCTAACGTATGCCAGGGTCTCTTCTAGGAGTCGAGAACACAGCAGTGACATCTGTGTCCATTGGCATTATTGTTTTCTCCATTTGTCAAATGGGAAAACTGTGCTCAGAGAGGCATGGTGACTTGACCAAGGTCACACACTGGGCAGTGGCAGAGTCACTGGGAAGCCTCCCGGCCCCAAGTCCAGTAGCTTTTCCCCCGAACCACTGCTACCTCTTCCCTCATGGCTGACTTGTGCCCGCAGTTAGAGAAGCATCTTGAGGTGGTTGGGATTTTCCTGGAAGCGCTGCCCTCCTCCCTGGCTGTCGGGTACTCGTGGGCCTAGGCCGGGGTTGGGCAGGACTCGTTCTGACCACACCACCTATCTCTCTCTGCTCTGGGTCTCGGCCCCCACGGCCACTGTTAGGTCACGAGTACGCGGAGGAGAACCTGGGTTTTGCAGGCGTGGTGGAGCCGGAGAACCTGGCCCGGGAGAGGAAGATGCAGTGGGTGCAGAGGCAACGGATGGAGCGCAAAAGCACGGTGTGGACCCGGGGCCCAGGAGGGCGGTGTGGGCACTCAGCCCCAGCGGGAACCCATTTCAGCTGAGCCTGTGGGGCCTGTGGGCCCCTCCCCCAAGCTCTGACTGGGACACGGGCCTTCAAGGCAACTCTTGAACCCCAGGACGGGGTGGGGGCTGGAGTCAGACTTCCATGTCTTGGGCTCATTTGCCACCTTCTCTCCACCAATCCTGGTGCCTCTTGCTCCACAGTGCCCATCCACCCTGGGAGAGGAGCGCTCCTACAACCCATTCCTGCGGACCCACTGCCTGGCACTGCAGGAGGCCCTGGGGCCAGGCCCAGACCCCACCGGGGACGATGGCTGCTCCCGGGCCCAGCTCCTGGAAGAGCTCCGCCGGCTGAAGGACATGCACAAGAGCAAGTGATGCCCCCGCCCAGCCCACCCCTGAGGTGGGGAGGCCACCCGTCGCCTGCACCTCACCGTCCTTCTCATTGCTAGCTCCACCACCTCCATCGGCGCCCGCCGTGGGCATCATTCCTCCACACTGGCCAGGGGGAGGGGAGGGACAAGGCGATGAGACCTCGAGACAGAGAGGAAAGGGCTGGTCGGAGACTTGGAGACCCCACAGGGTGAGGCTGAGCCATGAAGGGCGCAAGGAAAGGAGGGGCCTGGGGGCATCTCCACAGCCTACTGACTGGAGGGTCCGGCAGGACATGGAGGCTGCTATTAGCTCCTCCTTCGGGACGCCTCATCCCGCTGTAGCCCAGAGCCCTCAGGGCAGCAGGAGCCATGCCCAGGTTGAGTCCACTCTCCCCCTCCTCCATCCAGGATTGGGGAAGAAACTCGGCCCCTCAGAGTGGCCTAAGGTATGGTGCCTTGGAAAAGTGGGCTCTCAGAAGGGCGACCAGACTGGTTTCCTGAGACTCTGCCCTCCTCCCCATGCCTCCCTGCCCCCTCCCCACCCCTGCGAAGGCATTTTTTCAGAGCCATTCCTAAGAACACTGAAAGGGCTGGAAGTCTGGCTGTCTGGCCAATCCCTGCCTCAGTGCCCACCTCCAGCCTGGAAGAGGGAGGCTCCTGGTTGCCAAGGAAATCTCCACTCCAGGCTGAGGACACACCAGAGCTGGGATGTGGAGCCCAACAGTCTTGCAGGTCACATGCTCTCCCTGCACATCTGGCCTGGTCCTGCCCATAGGCCTCTGCCCCTGTCCTGGGCCCAGAAGGCTGCCCCCTCCCAGGGGAGAGAGAGCCATGGTCTGCCACGGTCTGCCCTGGCTGCCGCAGTTTTCTCACTTTGGCCCTTGTTCTCAGCCCTTCTGCCTGCATTCTTCCCTATAGCTTACTCTCTTCTGCTTTATCCTAAGACTCTTTCTTCTTTGAGTTAGCAAGATTTATAATATGTTGTAACCCTGACACTCATGTGGCCCTTTGCAGTTTGCCGAGAACATTCCCATGTGATTTCCCATTTGGTCCTCGGCCCCATCCTGGCTGGGAGGAGGGGCTCTGTGCAGCAGAGTGCAGAGATCAGCGGTCTGCCAGCAGACAGCTCGCACATGGCCGTGCTGCGGCTCCAGGCCTGGGCCCTTCCCCTCTGCTCTCCCTGCCTCCAGCTCTGCTTCTCCTCTGGTCTGGGGCCCAGGTCCCTTGGGGGCCACAGTGAGGAACCCTATGGTCCTCAAGCAGGCGCACCATGGCTCAGCCAGGAGCCTTCTGTTCCCGTGTGGAAGCAGCATTCCCGTGGGCTCTGCTTGCCTCTGGTTCCCTCTGAGATGCCCCCTGCCTCAGTTTCCCTCGTCATCTGGCCTCTGCCACCCTCTCCAGGCCTCTGGTACACTCTAGCAATACCGCCAGACTAGTAGAGTCCCCCACCCCTCAAGACTTGCAGTTTCATGCCTCTGTGCCTTCACTCATGCTGTTTCTTTAACTGGAATGCCTTCCCCCGCTCCTCTCCTGCCTTGTCTGCCTGGCAAACACCTGTTCATCTCTCACGATGCCCTCAAAGGCCCCCTCCTCCAGGAAGGCAACCCCCCCATCCCTCCCCTCAAAGTGCTACCTCTGCACTTTGTGAATGCTTCTCATGTGGCACTTAATACACTGTATTTTACTTGTTTACATGTTTGTCTCCCCTTCTAGACTGTGAATCCTTAAGGGCATGGACTGTATCTTATGCATCTCTGTATTTCTGCGCCTAGCACGGTGCCTGGCACATAGTAGGCGCTCAATAAATGTTGAATGAATGAATGATTTAACCAAGGCTTGATCACTCAACAGCTTGTCTTTACTGCTGCGCATGTGAAAATAGCAGAGAAACTTCTTGCTATTTTCCCATCTTGGTTCTAGGCCCTCTAACTTGGAGTTACTGAACTTCAAGAGCTTTGGTCAGGAATGATGCCCTAAGTATATTACTTCCACTGCCCAAGCATTCAGGGTTTACAATTTGCTTATCTCAGTGTTGTCCAAAGCCTGAGATGCACAGGTATACCACTGGCCACAGTGGGGGTGATTATATATGATCACAGCATGTGGCCTTTTTTTTTTTTTTTTTTGAGGCAGAGTCTTACTTTGTTGCCCAGGCTAGAGTGCCGTGGCGTCAGTTTAGCTCACAGCAACCTCGAACTCCTGGGCTCAAGCAATCCTGCTGCCTCAGCCTCCCTAGTAGCTGGGACTACAGGCACGCGCCACCATGCCCAGCTAATTTTTTCTATATATTTTT